>OZ057417.1:32951825-33044325 GCA_964056705.1 Troilus luridus | reverse complement strand
TATTATGACAACTATGAAATAATCAAATGCATGGAAATCATGTAATTAGCATTATAGATACGGGATTAATCATGCTCATTGGATATTGACGAACACCCATCCTAGCCGAGGTACCACACACGGCTGGCGGGGCGACGATCGTAGGATTACGGAGAAACCTAAATCATCTGGCCTATCAGAGCGAGATAATCTTAATGTAGGGGGCTTCCTCGCGTCCTAGTCGATGAACAAGCTCTCTCACGTCGCTGTAATCAGTAGTGGTAAATATGTGGCGCGGCAACCCTGCTCTAGGGAGCCAGTATACATATCGATACGCGAGGCTTTTTGATCCGATCCGATCACTATATTTCCGGTTATCAGGTCGGATTACGCTGTTTTACACAGATTGGTTAACTTCCGATCGATCCAAATCTTGTTTGGTATCGAAAAAAAATATTAAATTATTTCAGTACTACCAATGGGTAGTTTCCTAAATTTGTCTTTATCCATGCCACTATGTATAATCCCTGCCATTTACTTGTTGTATTGTTATAAAACAATTGTAAATTTCAACGAATAAATTAATAATAATAAGTTATCAAGTTTACTTAGTCACGCCATACAGCTTGGAGACTACCTGTGATGTTGTGGTTAGTATAAGAAAACCACATCATAGCACCGTAGCCCAGATCATGGGTTCGCAGCCCGGCAAGTCATTCCCAATTTAAAAACTAATTTATTTATAAAAATAAATAAATAAGTATAAGAACAGTAATCAAGATAAATATTACACCGTTTTAAAACAAAAATGTTTAAAATAAATAATATAAAAAGAAAGAAAAAAGAGACATGATGAAAAGATGAGTAATTATTGGAGAAAAAGAAAGCAACGAATGAGAAGGAATGGAAATTGGCACGTGGTCCCTAGTTGGCCAAAACGAAGGGGGAAAACACTATAAAACATTTAAAGTAATTAGTTATCAAAAATGTATGAACACAGCAGATTATTTTGGATTATTATAATTTCTATTTTAATATTATTCAATGAAACCGAATGTTTTTGAAAATAAACGAAAGTTCAAAGAAGATGTGCCACTACAAGCCGTGGAGGGCATAGTGTTCAATACATGGTAGAGACTGTACTGCTTCTTGGACAACGGTTGTGCATGGACGTGATTTGCCCTAGATCACGCTCTGCCAGATTTACCCTCTTATTTTGGGTATCTACTTTTACAGAGGCATGGTGAGCACTAGGAGGGTCGCAGATCCCATAGGATCCATATCCGACCGTTAACAGATTAAATAAATGTCTGCCAGCAAGGGGGCTTTGATCCCAAGACCTTCGGGAAGACAACTCTGTGATCAGCCACATCGCTCCTTTTAAAGAAGATAAACAGGAAAAAATGAAAATTAACTCCAGCACTTAGATTTTTAAAATGGATTACTCTAATAATGTAATGTCCGTTATTAGATAATAATAAAAACTGACTAAAATGGCGTTGCAGGTGCACTTCAGGGGTTTTTTATGTAGGTCACAAGTGGTCAAAAGTCTTCACAAGAAAAACCTGCTCCACTATGACCTTGGGAAAACGAAAGGAAAAGTGTCTTGGGTGTTATCATTGCGGAGTAGTAGAGACTGTACTGTTATCAAGTCAACAGTTTTGCAGAGAGATAGTTTGCCCGATATCACGCTCAACAGACAAGTTTCCCTATCGGAATGTTATCAAATCGGTATATTTGTCATTGTGTTATTTCCTTTAATCATTGTAAAAGGACTATTGATACTTATTTAAGCACAATGCAATAAATTAAATCATTTAAACGATTGCCCCTCCGTAATGGACACTAATTACATAGCTAAGGTGAGCACTCAATGATACCTGCGTGTAAGACAGGTAATACACGGGCTGATTGATGCAAAGTGAGATCAGGGACTAGATAGCTCACAGAAATTACAGAGGTTCAACCCGGGCTAATGAAAATGACACTTATTCGTTCTAGGGGGGGGGAGTGTTGGGGGGTCGGGGGTGATTTATATTCGCGCGGCACACGATAGTCAATTAGTAATATTGCCCTCTCTACAATAACCGCCATCATGTAAATCATGGCAATATTACCTTGTTAATAACTGCTTTTAATATCGGGTTTCCAAGATTGAGATTTTGATTGAGAGTTTCTTTTTGTAGTGAATTGTTCTACAGTTAGTACTTATCATCATTGTTACTTATGTGTGTGATGTTACCTCCCCCCCCCAGTCCAAAATTTCTGTGCGATGATTTGTGAATGCAAACAAGTTTGGATATTGGGTCATGGATTTTAAATTATAATTATTAAAAACGAAAAAAAAGGACCAATAAAATTTCTTTTCATTTAATAAATTTTCATTCAAAATTCATTTCATTCATTGATTCGATTGCAAGTTTATCCGAAGGAATAAAACATCAATTGCTTAAAATGTCATAAATAAACGGAGCTATCACATTTGTTAGGCGAATACAATTAGAAAAGCTACATATTTTATGTATAAGATTTGAAAAATACCTTTACAAAAAGGTAATTACGTTGTTCATGTCGTAAACACGTTTGAAGAGTTTATTAGCACATATTGAATTATTTAATTAATTTACATAAAGTTTTTTTTAAAAATTAATACTTCAAAAACACTGCCGGCTACCTGTCTACATTTGACTGCTGAGATGTTCCAACAGTAAAGTGTTAATATAGTATACGATTTTAATTGTAAGATGTTATTCTAAAAGCTTAATAATCTCCAAATCAGTTATTTACATTTAAATGTATAGCTATGCTCATTATCTGAATACATCATTATCGATGAAGAAACCAATTTAATAATATTCTAGACTTAATTTCCAGCCCATTATTTTAGGTAAGAAGTTTTTTCATTACTTTAACCCTGGAATGCTACTTGGGGTACACCTGTACCCCAGTGCATCTATTAAGTGTTGCTTCCGGTCGACAGATTTCGCTGATGTTCTATGATTCACAGTAGTTTCATGTAATGGCAAGACAGTATAGGTGTGGCATTCGAAGGGCTGATAGTGTTGTTTTTTACCATGGTATTTAGCCTTTGGGTTACAGTTGTACCCCAGTGTAGCATAATCGGTGTAGAATTTTCCAGGACTAAGATTCTCTATTTGGGTGAGTACAACGTTAAATTTATTAATACTTATTTTAAACAAGGAAATTATAAACATATTTTTTATAAGCACAAAATTACTTTTTTTTTCAATCAATGCAGTGGATATTTAGAATTTGTGGCTGTGATTCAGTAAATTGAATTTTTTTAGGTGTAATACAGTGACATCTCTAAAAATGACATTACAGGATACAATTCTATATTACTGTTTAGAGGGAGTGCTGCAGCTCACAAAGAAATATTTACAAAACGAAGATCTTTCCTAAAATAATTGGCCCTAGATCTGATTAGACAAGGATTGGAATGCCCAACTTTAGGACGAGAACTACGTCAAACCAACATCTGTATTTTAGATGTGCCAGTGGTAGAAGAAGCCAGTCTAGAATCCACATCAGGACGATGTAATTTCTGTCCTAGGTCTCGAGACCGAAAATTTAGGGTCAAATGTGCTCTATGTAAACAACTTATTTGTTTGGAACATCAAGAACATTAAATTATAAATTATGCATTTATCGTTACCATTGTATACTATTGATAATGTTTACTTGTTGTATTGTTACTTTACAGTTATAAACTATAATCAATTATTTTAATTTAATAATTTAAAATTAAAATTCCCCGGCCAGGACATCTTTTTTCTTCAAAATAAAAGTATTAAAACTTTTTTATTAATTGTTATAGTTTTTAAATATTTTTATTTTGAAGAGAAAAGATATGTAGGATTCCAATCCCGGCCCTGGACATATCTTTTCTCTTCAAAATAAAAACTATATTTAAAAATACTTAGAAATAATCACCAACAAATGAACAATAAATAAAAATAAATTATATACATATACAGACAGCTCTCTACTCAGTGAACTAAACCATTCACTCTTTGATAAGAAAAGGATGTAATAATAATATACATACGAGATTATAATGAATTTCCTATTCAGGACTCTTTGAGACATCTTATTGCCAGCCGAGGCTTTGATGCCAGGATCAGAACTCTTTCCATGTAATTAACTTAAGCATCTCAGACATAATTAGTCTTGAAGATCCCTCAGAGGATACCCCCCTCCAGAGGTACCTACGTGTTCCTCCACCAAGAATGTACCTAATGTCTCAACTACTTCTTTTCAAGAATCCACTAATGACCTTCTTTGATCCCTCACGATCCGACAGGATAAATTTTGCCGTTCGAAGAAGAGGGTGTTATGATCCCCAAGATGTATGGATTCGTAACGACGGTTGAATAGATACGATATACTTTACGTCTGAATGTAATCCTCTCAATAAGATAGAGTATAGCGAATCGTTATCGTTGTCAATTCAGTGAAAATATCGGAAAACGACCTTCCGATGGCTATTAACATCGGATCATGTCAGATATTTTTATTGCAGATATTCAGAACGCGAAGGTAATTTCCTTATATTGATGCTTTACCCGGGAAATATTTATTGGGAAATTCCATAGGACTGTATACTATTTGTCTTTTAAACACATATTTACAATATTATAGCATAGATAATGACCAAAAATATATAAAAAAACGTTATAACTTACTTCATTAATTATAATAGTTAGTTATAATGATGTGGTTTTTTTTTAATGCATTTTGTTTATCATATATGCTGTGGTTTAGTGAAAAAGTGATTGGAAGCACAAGATACTGATAATAATGGAATAATCACTTCTACCAAAGGGTAACTTGGAAAGGAGAGAAGAAAAAAAACCGAATATATAATTGTCCAGGATCCATGGTCCATTTTTGCACTTGATTTTGATAGTAATCAATGTTCGCTGAATCTTCATGAATAGCTTCGTTTCGATGAGACGCCCAACAATTTCCTGTGCGAAAATTCTCGATAGTGGTAGCTACAGAGCTAGAAGGATAAAATATGTCGATTTGATGATTCTCAACAATTTATTACTAACTGGGTTTTTTTTTGTTAAATCTCAAGATAATTATCTAAATCGTTTGGAAAAATATTTGTCCTTCAAAATGTATGGTTTGATCAAAGAGTCCTCTCCTTCCAATATAAATGAAAAAAACAAATCATTAGTAATCATCTTTGATGACCTCGTTATCGATACATGTTGGAAGGAGGGGACTCTATGATCAAACCATACATTTCGTAGGACAAATATTTTTTCAAATAATTTAGATAATTATCTTGAGATTTAGCAAAAAAAAAAACCCAGTTAGTAATAAATGTTTGAGAATCATCAAATCGACATATTTTATCCTTGCTACTTCTGTTAGCTACCACAATCAAGAATTTTCGCACAGGAAATTCTTGGGGGTCTTATCGAAACGAAGGTATTCACGAAGATTCGGCTTGATAGTAATCAAGTGCAAAAATGGACAATGGATCCTGGACTACTATAACTTGGAGATGCACAACCGTTTCCAAGAAACTATACCGTCTCTACCGTGTACTGAACCCCTGACCCTACAGGTATTTCTTCTTGTACTAAAGGCCTCGGGTTCAAATCCAGCTGTGGTACTTAAATTATGTTGTCTGTGAACAGCTGCAGGTGAACTCTGTGGGCCCTCTTGGGCTCACCCAGACTCTATAAAGTGGGAATCTCTGATTAATCACTCGAACCATTCTCCAAGTAACAGTTGCAGTTTCTAGAAAATACTGAACCCAATACCCTTCATGGGTTATTGTGGTACAGTTTTATTTTTAATTGTTTGTATTAATTTAGTGATACTGCACACAAAGATTTCTTTAATTTTTTCTTTAACCGCTTTACGGCCATTAAATTATTGTTAAATTGGGATTCATGGAGTCATTACTATTTTTTTTTTAATATAATTGATTGAAGGTTTTTTTTATGTGATATTTTTTCCTTAAACTAGAATACTTTATAATAAACGAGACTCGCTTGAGAGACTCAAAGGGTTTTATTAACTTCTTGATATAGTTCTTTCTCTTATTTCTTTTAATTTTTATTCTCTAATTAATAAAAATAATTAACAATATTGGGATGAACTATTCGCGGAAGTTTAGACGCTCCTGGTCGCTGTCGCGGAAGTAGGTGACAGTTGATCCAGCGGCAATTGATTCGTGGCAGTGTTTGGCCGCTACAGGAAATTGAAACAGCTTCAGCCAAATAACGCTTCCTAATTACAAACATTATTAACCCAACTTATCAAGACTTATCAAGTCCTATTCGATATTAGATAAATATAAGTATCTATAAAAGACGAACACTCATTTAATTTAAAAACATCGATTTTTTATCGATTATTTGTTGAGGAAGAGATTGATGGTCTAGCTAAATTAAAAAAAAAAATTATACATAGAATAGGATATGATATAATATAAAAGTTAAATAGTTAGATTTAAATAATGAAATAAAATACGAATGATAATTTTTATTACTGTAAGGTCGTTAGAAAACTTTATTTTTCTGTATTATTAATTAAAAACAATTAATTCAGTAATAAAGTAATTTTTAATTTTAATTTTATTAATTTATTCATTGAAATTTACAACTGTATTATTATAATACAACGATTTTCAAGAAATTTAATTTATTTTTTTACACTGATATTTATACTTTATTTCCTACCCATTATTATTGTGGAAGCGTTATTCGTTTTTATTCATTTAAAGTTGAATAATTATAATTTTATACTGTATAATGGAATATTAAAAAAAAATTACTTGTACCTTTATATCCAAATAAGGGTTTCTGGTTCGGTGCGCGGAGAAGTATAATATTTCGAAGTCAACTGTTATACAGTGGACTGATTTTGGCCGAGATGAGCTTCAATTCTCCTGATTAAAATTACTTGAATCAGACTTCAAAGAGGCTGGGTGAGCCTTCTAGGTACTGCAGATTCCACTGGTATTAATCAATTTAACTTATTTTGAATTAGACTTGTTTCTGCGTCAACCAACTACTTAAAAATTATTCGAGTTACGTGCGAATATTTAGTGCGGTTATCAATATTTTTTTTTTGATCTTTTGAAGATTTTTGATCTAATTTTGAAATACATATTTTTTGTTGGTCAGCTAGAAAAGTTGTACTAATATATATGCTATTATTAAATATAGTAAATTATTTTAATACACACTAAATTTCTTATCAAGGTTGGGAAGCGCTGATAACTTAGATCTTAATTTTTTTTTAATATTTTATATATTTATTATATGCCGCAGTAGGGGTTCTTTTATTTTAAGCTCGGGTTAGGAGTGTTTCAAGTAAATTATGAAATGAACCAGCAACAGATTCGAATGTGAAAGATAATCAAAGACTGGAAACAAAGAATACAAGATCTGATTTTTTTTTAGATTTTCCTTCGGAAGAATGAAACTGATGGATCTAAAGACTGATTGCATCGTTACTACAAACTTAATAGGCGAATCCATCCAAATCCTTCAGTCCTAAATTGTCCTCATTCGTTTCCTTATTGCATAATAAATTGATATCGTTATAAAAATTGAAATCAAACAGTGGGTACTAGTATAAAATAAAAGTCATTAAACAGAGTTTAAAATTAGGAAATTGAATATCTAAAAATCGTATAAGTTGAAAGTTGTTGAGAAAATCGTTTAATATATTTTAAAAATCTAAAAATTAGGGAAATCATTATATTTAATAAAGAGTTTTAACCAATATAATTAACTCTATTCAAATTTTATACACAATGCTATTGTGTTTTCACTACAATTATTATTTACCCCAAATTATTGTTTATAAAAAAAGTCATATTTTTTCGATTCAGTTAATTAATCTTAAAGTATTCACTCACAGACAATCCTTGATTTGCTGCCAGAAAATTTAATTTATTGTTTATTATCGAAATGTGAATTCGTCTTATAACAATGGGTATTTTTTTTTATTATATGCAAATCAAACGGTGCTGGTTAGCTAAGTGACGAAATTCGGAGTTGCTCTGCTGAAGATCCTGAGTTCAAATCCGGCAATGACAGATAAATTATTTGATATTTAAACAGCCATGGAAAGACCTGTTTGATCTGTGACCCTACTGGGGCTGACCTAGCCACTATAATTTGTGTACATTTAATTGAGTGTATACCTGGAGGCTGAGCCTGGTCTCGTAAAAATCATATCTCGTCACAACCGTTGTCCTAGAAACAGACCCGTCTCTACCATGTACTGAACTCTTCATGGTTAGTAGTAGTAAATTTTTTTTTTTTACTAATAATAGTGTGTCAACTAATACATATATAAAGTTAACCTCCTGATGGAGCTTAATGAAGAGTTTTATCAAAAATTTAAAAAATAATTTATCTTAAACATGATCTTATGTCAGTTATTATGTAAAACAACTTTATGCCCAATTTTATAATTTAACGGGAGGCCAAAAAAACTGAAAGATGTTAATTGCTAACCAAACAAAATGATTTTCCAGGGCAACTATAATATTAATAAATAGATTGTATGAGTATTAGAGGTCGTATTTCCATGCCATGTGAATTGGGATTCTCGTAAATTTGGCAATTTGTGTTGGACTAGGGAGGGTTTTGGCATAGCCATAGCTTCTAAATCATTGAAATACCTTGAAAAGGACCTTTTTTAATCGTTGTTTTTTTCCAAAGCAGTGGGACTTTGGTATCGAACTGTCGAACTACGGACTAGCCGGGTTTTTTAGCATAACGGGGAAATTTTTTCGGATTTTTCAACCTGGATTTAACGCCTTTTGAGACAAGAATGTAGTTTAACACAAAATAAATGGATTTAACGGGGTTTGCCATGATAGACCTCATCTCTATAGAGCTTTTTATTTTTATTTTCATGAGTCCTTACAGCAATTAAAAAAAATATTAAGATATTTATTAATATCATCATTATTGAAAATTCCTACATCCCCGCGCTTAGGCATCCTTCCCATCTCTCCTCTACTGAGCTATTTAAGAATTAATGATTTCCTCGAAATGGATTCGATCCTTTATCTCTAGAAGATATTAGCTTCAAGATATTTTAATAATTGGTACACAGTTTCTTCGAACTGGGGACTTTCAACATTTTCTAATAAAGCTCTCAGGCAATATACAGATAATCAAAAATTCGGATAATCGAAATTCACTAAAAATATATATATATATATACATATATATGTATATAAACATGCGTGAAAGGAAAATCTAAACCAATTAATAAAAGTTTATAAAATCCATGAGTGTATATTTACGTAAAAATATATGTACACAGTGAAAAATGGACTAACAAAAAATTCACTATTCGCTTTTTTCAAAGTTTTACGACTGGAACTGCTCGCCTCATTTGCGTACGTGCTGATTGATTTAAAATTAGTTTTTATTCCTGTAATGGTTGATTTACCGACATCCAACTCCGTAGCTAATGTCTGGCCCAATTCACCTTTTTTTAGCCGCTTAACTATTTCCAATTTGTCTTTTAATGAAAGAACCACTCGTTTTCTTGTTGTTGAGATGTCAATTTGGCAATTTTAAAACAAAAAGTAATCACAAATGCGATGTACACCTCACCAAGAATGATTTAAAACTGAAGCAAGCTATTACCAACCAAATGAATAGGAAGGGATACAAATGAACTGAACAAATGAAATTACCTAATTAGGTTTACAGTTCTTAGTAAACAAATACGTATTGAAGTCTAAGTTCATTTTTTTGCAGTTTCCGAGAAATGATTAGGGCCCACCTGATTGAAGTTCATGGAAAAATCTTTTTATTTTTCGTCAAATTTTATTTAAAATAGCAATAATTTTAGCAATACGAATAAGTAAGAGGATGATCTGGATACAAATAAAATTAGATTTTTAAAAAAAAAAGAAGAAGCAGTTCCGTTAATCTAACGTTCGGATAATCGACGCTCCACTGTAAAAATACTGGTTAAGAAACTAACCAATATGGCAGTCGAGATCATAACTTAAGTCTTTAGGTTAGCTGTTCAGAGTTATTCAGGATACAATGAAACTTCTGGATTCTCAATATTATTTCATCCTGCAGACATGGTCATACCACTTAAATGTTTCTTGAGTATCTGTTTCAGTGGCTAAACGTCTAACTCTTCTATTATTTTGTCGTTAAATTGGACATTATGTTGTTATAATGAGTACTCAGTAAGTAGGTCTGCCGTTTCTAGGCCAACAGTTTTGTAAGGTTTAAAGTTACATGGTCAGGATCACAGTCAACTGGCAGGTTTCTTCTTCACTTTATAAATACAGGAACATTCCACGGATGTTGTGTAGAATTAAAATATCTAAAATCATAACTTATCTTGAAAATCCCAAACATTGAGATTAAATAATTACTGTAACGCAACTGAAAAAATCTAAAACAAAGCCTTAAGCATTTCTTAAATTAGAAGAAAATAACGTCGTTTTGCCTTTTTAGGTATAATAAGGGCACGCATACATGAAGATCAAATGAAGTACGTCTCACATCAACAGTCCGAATGGACCGGAAACTCCTAGAGATCAATCTCACCCCAGGAATTTTTTTCAAATTTATTTATTGACATTTACGAATGTGTTGTAATAATATAACAATTAAATATCATGAATGACACATAATGAAGGAATGAGATAAAGGCAAGTAGAGAAACTACTCAGTGACAGTACTCAAATAACAAATTGAATATAGAAGGTCACGTGACCATCTTCTTTTCTGACTCCTTAGGTGGTTATACGGAATTGAAGAGGTGGTTATACGGTATCACTAGGTGTGAAACTAGTCGGTTTGCGTGTGAATAAAGTTTGTCTTGAAAGAATTTATATCGGATTCGGGCCAAATCAGCAACAAATGCGACGACATTATGGATGACTTTATTCGTAACAAAGAAAAATGCATTAAGCATTTTAAGAAGGAGTTTGGATTGTAAGGATTGGATACGAGAGGGATTGGTTCGCTTTGTGTAGCTCCAAAGCTCTACTCCGCAAGTCCAAATAGATCTTAAAATAAACATGTATATGATTTTTTTTGTAATTCATTGGGAGCATAGAGCCTTGTAAGTGTTGTCGTTGAATGAAACGGTGAGCCGTTTATATGAATATTTTAAATCGCCCTAGATGAATTTAGAATATCCCTTTTATTCCTCCTCGGTGTTTACTGAATCCTCGACCCTTAGAAGAGGCGAAGGGGCCGCCCTAAATAGCTGATTAGAAGCTGACCCTAAGAAGATGAATCCTTTGGAATCTGGGTCCGTCGTAGGGCTCACCCATACTCAATAAAGTGACTACCCTTAATTGGGAGGATAACCTGGTGGTTAAGCGTAAATCACTTCTCTGCACAATCATTATCTCTACCTCGTACTGAAAATAAGGATTTTACGAAGGAGCTTAGAGAGGAATTCGGTTCCTTAATCAACCCCAAAGATGTATTCAGTAAGTTCAAATAGGTCTTATAATATTCATTGTACGAGTGTTTTGTAATTAACTATGAGCTTAGAGCGTTTGTCCGACAGTTGTAGTAGTCCGAAACGGCGAGCAGTTTCTTGTCTTTTCAGTCTACTAAGCGTTAGTCTAAATAGCCTTGAGCTGAGCGTTATTTAGAACAAACCACTTCCCTACACAAACGTTGTCTTAAAAACTATATACTCTCTATTTCCAACTGAATCCATGACCCTCCATGGGTTGTAATGGTACAAAAAGAAACGTTAAATTTAAAATACTAATTGGTACGTGGTTAAATACGACGGGTTCAAATCCCGGGCCTGGAATTATCTTTTCTCTTCAAAATAAAGATATTTAAAAATTATAATAATTAATAAAAAAAATAAAATAAAATAGCTTATATATAATATAATGACGTAACTCAGCAAGATCCTAATTAAAGTAATGTTCAATGAACATTATTCCCCTTGTATTCATCGCAAATTGCGAGAACACGGGGATATGGGATTGGTGAAGAGAATGGATTTGTCTGACTGTGGTACGAACCAGGATAGCTCTGGTGGCAGATCAGCACGGCGGAAACGTGGGAGACCCGGGTTCGAATCCCGGCCCTGTACATATCTTTTCTCTTCAAAATAAAAATAAAATACTAATTATTTGTATCTTTTTTTGAGTTTTTGTTCATTTTTTTTAAATATTGAAATGTGTATACATTATAATGCACTAAAGGTTCAGTTTAGATTCTAGGGCTACCAATTTATAAGGAAACTCATTACCATCATTTATAAAAATTTCCGAGTATTGATTTAGCCTGGGATAACTAGAAGGGTTAGAGGGGGAAAACGGTTTTTTTCACAAGTTATAAAAACGTAATAAAAAGAGAATTGGGGACAGGATTTCAGTAATGGAGAGTGGCTGACTGATTATTTCCCTCTGTCTCGTCTCGTTTCTTATTTTCTCTAACTGCCTGGTTTTTCTTTTATAATATAATAAAGTGTCCCTATAAAAATTATCGATTCTATACACGTGCCGATTTAATAGCGAATGTCTCTATATATCGCTAATAATATCTAAAACATCGAGTGCAGTCAGGTTTATAGTACATCGAATAAAACATTACAATTACTAAATAATAAAACACAGTAAAAAATAAAAAATAAACTGGACTTTAATGGTTTCGGTGTGAAATAATATTTTAACGAAAGAGACTTAAATTTTATCCTCACTCCTCTTTAATGACATTCCAACCAAATAATATTATTTTTATTTTTTTTAAAAGATAAAATATTAATATAAATATATTATGATATAGCTCTTATTTTATATATTGGTGATCGTATGTAGTAAATTTTATTTTGATTTCCCCTGCCCGATTCCAATTTTCAGCTTGGAAAAATCGTCCATGTATTTTTACTTGATATAAAAAAGTTAAAACATGTAACTTATTACCTTATTAAAATGCAACAGTATTATTTCATGATATAAAAGTTTATCTAAAAATATTTATGTACAATCATTACAAGGTATCCTATAGGTAAAGCTTCCTTGTCGCCCATATTATTAAATAACATTATTCTTACATTTCACTGGTAGATCCTGTGGGATCAACAGCCCCTCCTAGGCCTTACCCAGCCTCTATAGAGTGAAAACCCTTCATTGGGGGGGGGGAACCTGACGATTCAGCGTGATCTTGCACAACCGTTCTGCTGAAATCAGTATTCTCCCAATTGCGTACGATCACCAATATATAAAAAAAGAACAATATTATAATATAATTATTAATATGAAAAGGGAAAAAGAGGCCTTAAATAAATGTTAAGCTAGTGGAAAAATTCAAACAAAAAGCCCTTAAGTATCCAAACTAAAACAGAAATTGAAAATATCTGTCCAATATTTCGCCCATTCAGGCATCCTCAGGGTAGAAAGAAAATAACAGCAAAGAAAAACATGATTAATGCATCCACGAAACATCCCACCACCTCCAAGGCTCAAATTCAACTACTGAATCATAAGGAAGGTTATTAGACCCTTTTGGCTTATGTTTTTGTGTTGTTTATTACTATTATTTATTTTATTTTATTTTCCTGGTGTGTTTTTTGAAGTTTAGTGAGTGTATATTCAAGTATCAAATTTCTGAAGTATTTATCAGCTGTTTTTATCTAACCTTATCCAGCTGGGGTCTAGTAACCTTCCTTATGATTCAGTAGTTGCCTTTGAGCCTTGGAGGTGGTGGGATGTTTCTTGGATGCATTATTCATGTTTTTTCTTTGCTGTCCCTCTCTTTCTACCCTGAGGATGCCTGATTGGAAGAAATATTGGACAGATATTTTCAATTTCTGATTTAGTTTGGAGACTTAAGGGTTTTTGTTGGAATTTTTCCACTAGTTTAATAATATAATTGTATTTTATATATTTGATAAAAAAAAAGTGTTTCGGTTGAAATGTCATAAGAGAGGGATGGGAGTAATTTTTAGGTATGTTTTGTTAAGATATTATATCACACTTAAAACATTTTAGTCCTATAAATTTTAGTTTATATAATTAGTTATTGCATTTTTATATTATTTATTATACTGTACTCGATCTTTTAGTTATTGTTATCGGTATATAGAGGCTTCTACAATTAAATTGGCACGTGGAAAGAATTAATTTTTTTATAGGAAGACATTAAAAAGTTGTAAGAAACCGGGCAGTTAGTGAAATTAAGAACTGATACGAAGTGAGAAAAAATAACATAAAATTCATTGTACTTTTTCTAACATACTTTGTTATTCGGATGGATAAGTTTAACCGCCAAGATACATGGACCTACCCTCATTTATCGTATGTTATCCAACTTCATCGAGTCCTATAACAGAGTTATTTGTTATATTCTCTGGACAGAGCTAATATTCCCTTCAGAGCTGAAGATCGATGCGACCCTTCCGTGCCCAGACATAAATTATTCCCCGAAAAGCTTTTTGTCCAACATGGACCGCATATTTCGCTCTGATTGCTTAACTCCGTCGTCGAGTCGAATCGGCTGCGGTGTGCGGTCTATATATTATTCGGGATCCGGGCAGGACTTTCCCGCAATGTTGACATCCTCGATGCTTTAGTTATGTGGTTAACGCCATAGTATCATCAGAATCGATAGTCGAACATTACCTTTGACTCACGAATACCTGGCGAGAGATCCACCTGAATGTACACAGTGTAAGGTGATACTGTGTCATATTTAAGGAATGCCCTAGGTACAGTAGTGAGATGGACAGATGTGGCCCCACACATTATTACAGTATTATATGATAATGAATGTAATAGAAATAACTTTGTTCTGGGTTGAGATCCATGTAGGAGAGTGCTCCTAACCTGGGACAAGTGTGGGGGGGGGGGTCTGGATTAGTTATTTCTCTCATATCAGTAATTCATTGCCTTAAATTGAAATTATAAAGTTGTATTTTGTGACGGTAAAACTAATTTTTTGTTTCAATGTAATACTTGTTGTTTTGGTTCATATACCCATGCAATTTATTGTGAAATGGGGGGGGGGCGTAGTAGGAATTTTATTTGGACAGGGGGGTTAGGAAGGTTTTCTTTTGAACAAGGTAGCGTGATACTGTTGGGAACCACTGGTTTAGAATAACAAAAATTAACAGAAAAAATTAACATAATATACATCTGGCCAGAAGGCTACATAATATTACGAATCATGAAGTAATTAAGAGTGGCAAAAACATAATAAAAATAGAAACAGAAATGAAAAGAATAAAAAGTACGAAACTTGACAGGATTTTAACTAATTGTCGAAAATAAATATATTAATATTAACATAATTAATAAAATAGTTAATAACGAAATTACTAAATAAAATAATTGAATGGGATAGCATAGAATAAAGTATTTACATAGTCTATATCTTCTTTAGGAAAAATAAACAAAACACGTAGGGAACGAGATCGAGTATTCGATACTAATTTATTCAAGCGGAAGATGCCTAGAGAGCGCCTTTTGGGGATGTCAAGAGGTATTGGAAAACCAGGGATTTAAATGAAGCTAGTGAAGAAGCATGGCGGATGAAAGGAGGGATTAAGTTGCACACAGTGGTGGAGCGAGCAAGGAAGCAACCCTCGAATGCCTTAGTTCTGTGGGAAGGAATGTAGAGATCGGAAAGGCGGGATCTTGTTTTGTGGTGCTGGACAGAGGATTTGAATTGGAGGAGACTATAGATATATGAAGGGTTGAGCGATAATGGATTGGTATAGAAAAAATATATATAGAAAATATACATCTTGCCAGAAGGCTATATGATACAAATGATTAAGTATTTTAAGAACTAAAAAGTAAATTTAAAAAGAATATGTTTCGTGAAAAAATAGTAAATAATTAACAGAATAAATAAATTAATAACAACAAATAAAGACGTAAGGCTTAATTTTTAATAAAAATATCAAGATATTGCAGTTAGATTGAACCTATTATAATTTCACTTGAAAATAAATTTCACATCACCGAAAAAAATGCAGCAAATCTCACATCAGTAGTCCAAAATGAATCATTAAACAAATACAACAACTTCACTTCAAGATGTACAACAATGCGCGTTGCGATTTAAGTGTCGTTTGAACATGCCATTTAACAACGATGTGGCTTGAGTTTTTTTTTTTCAGGACTTTATAGACTTCACCCTACGTTTATTGTTATTTTCTATATTACATTTTATCAATGATTAGTTTAGTAATTACATTTTATCAGTGATTAGTAAACTATGTCTTAAGAAGAAGATTTCTTCTAATAATTTAAACTAAGTTAAGCTAAAACTGAAGTTAATCCCAAGTTTTTTGAAATGGGACTTCAGTGCCGATAAACGAGACATTCAGGAGCAAAAAAGGATTAATCAAAATTTCAAAAATATATATATTTTTTTATTTTATCGAACGCGGCACTTTGCCGCATCATATCAAACATAAGTTCGGTTCTGAATCTGAAGTTGCGGGAGCATAAAACTTCTCGACTAAAATAGCAAAAAATGTGAACAAGTCAACTTTTGAAATTTCCGAGACATCGGCTTTTGATCCTGAACGTTTCAAATAATGACAATCTAAAATTACCCATTCACTTTCCGATTGATTAGGTTCACATCCACTCATAGAAGGGATCCAAACAACTATTTTAATATGCTAACTTAATTAATATTAATAACCCTAATTAGCAACAATAACACGTTTTTATAAGGCTAGATTCTTCATGTTTATACCTGCTATATAACCTCGATGCAAACTTCCAGTTTATAAAATGCATATGTCAGTGTCTGTTCATAGTGGATTACAAGTATTATATATTATACCATCTAAATGTGTTTATAGACTTTTCAAGAATATTATTTGTGATACAGAGTATGGACTGATGGATTTCAGAGACTTTTATGGCGATTCCCCGCTCCGATTTTATATATTATCCATTTTGCCTTGTGGCTGGCATAACCTCATTTAAGGTAACTCTTTGACATTGTTTCTATTCTATTAAATATAATATTATTGATTTTATCAACTTTTTTTTGTACCAGATTCTATTGGTTTGTCAGTTAAAGCTGAAACCCTTTGAGGTTCCTTGTCTAATCAAAAAGATAATAATATATTTGTCCGTTGTTATTATTATTAGGTAAGTTCATACTCTATTGTTAAACTGACTGCTGAAATGCTATTTGTACAGTTAATTTGTTATCCAATAAATAAGTTTGCTTATTATCTAAAAACTTCATTACATGAATAAACACACTATCTTTAAAATGTGTTCCTGCATCAATTATGTTTTTACCAATTCAGATATCATCAGGACTTCGCCAAAACAAAAATTCGCATTATTGAAGGTCAAACGGAGCCACATCTCACATCGACAGTCCAATCCGACTCATTCAGTGATAGCTACCTCAATCCAACACGTTTAACTAAGTACATGATATGTGAAAAATCGAGTTTAATTAGACTGGATTATGAAAGCAGAAATGTTGGCCTAAAAGTCAATTAAGTAGAAACCAAATCTTATAGTGTTATCTGCGTCTAAAACTAGAAGGTAAATTGATTTAGTGGGACATAACTACAGCATTGAAACTGTTGATCGGTTCACCCATCTTGAAGTCCCGGACCGGTTAGCTCTAAGTGTCCGAGAGGGAAATAGTAAGCAGTATTTTCGGCCCAGTGTATCCTCACACCACCTGGCATATCCGAATGCTAGATGATCTCATAATAGGATGTGTCACTAGTGAAGAAGGTTAAGTCACCGTGGGCTTATGCGTGTTTGCTACGGGGATATATGACGAGATAGACGTTGAGAGGTTATTTTGAAGAAAAAACAAGAAGGGTGCTCCCCTGAACAAACTTGCAAAAGGATGTAGAACAAGGTACGTACAAACTTAAAGTAACAGCGTGGAGGACGAAGGCGATGGGTCGTGAGGAAATACTGGAGTGTAGCGCCGGATAAAGAAATATAAAGGAAGATGCGAATTATCCATTTGGTGTACGTCCTGCGTATGCTTCAACTGGCGAAACGTAACTGTTTAGTGTTTTCTATTGTAGTATTTTATACGCATACGTTTTTTTTTTTCAATTGTTCTCTAATATTTATTTCTCTTTCATATTTTGTATTGACCACTTTAAATCACGTTACAAATTTGTTTCATTTCTTTCCTCTGCCGGAATTATCTCTGTCTTAAATATTCCTTCATGCATTCACTGACACTTCCCTTTGATCATCTATCCAACATTGTCCAACCATCTCTTGTTTTTCTTCTGAAATCCTTTAAGATATTTCACTCTGATTCCAAATACACTTGCTTTAAATATGTGACCCTGTAAAGATTAAATTTTCACAACTTCTTTAGTCCACGGTTTTCTTCTTCCAGAATGCTTGTTCATTCTTTTTATAAACGAAAATGAATTTTAAATAAGCCCCAATTTTTTTTATTTATAATGTTTATTATATTATATTATATTACAGGGAGTGGAGTGGCTCAGTGGTTGAGCACTGAGTTGCCATGCCGGAAATCCTGGTTCAAATCCCGCTGCGGGCAGTTACTTTTATTTAGTCTGTTTGCAGCCGGAGATGGGTCATATTGGCTCTAGGACCCTCCTGGTGCTCACCCAGCCTATATAAAATATTATAAAAATAGGGTACCCATAATAATGGGGAAAACCTGGTGGTTGAGCGTGACCTAGGACAAGTCACCTACTTGCAGAACCGTTGTCCATGAAACAGTACAGTCTCAACCATGTACTGAACCCCCAGACTCGTTCACGGGTCGTAGTGGTACAGGTTTTTTTTTATAGTATATAGTTTATGTTATGTATACTACTAGCGACCCACCCCAGCTTTGCTCCGGTAATAAGGCATATTTTGCCTACATAACTTGTCTGTGTAATATATATATATTGTTATCACGTACCGGGCACTAAGGACAACCTGAGTACCATTCGTTAGGCTTCTTTGGGAGTCTTTTCTTTCTTTTTCTTTCTTCCAATCTCAGCTAATGTACTTTATTAAAAAATATAAAAATAAAAACAAAACCAAATATATCTTTATATACGAATTTATTATCTTGCAAGTTAAATAATTGCACGAGATTAGGCAAGCAGTGTCTTCGGTGAAACCCATCGATATTCCAACCCATATACACAAAACCTCGACAAATTATGTACCTAAACCTTCCTGGTGAATCACTCAATTGGTGAAAACCGCATGAAAATCCCTGCAGTAGTTATTGAGTCTACCGCGAACAAACGCGGCCGAGGACTTTGTTTTATAATATGTATAGATATGTTGCTAGTGGATTTGTGTTTCGATATTGGTCCGTGGGCGAAAGTATGTAAGCAGAGAATGTTGGTACCATCACTGAGCCTTCGGGTTCGCTAAGCCTCATTATTATTAATGTTTATTGACTATTATTTCTAATAACACATGCATTCTGTTATAATATTATAAGGCGTGACCGACGCCGGATTATAAACGCGGTGAGATTTAGAGTATAAGGAATACGATTTATTAAACTAATGCCGACCCCCCTTCACTCCCCCCCTCGTTGATTAACTTCGGGAAATTAAATACTACACTTAGTAAATTATAAACTTTCATTGAATCTCTAATTAATTAGTGTTGTATATCAAATGCGGATAAATTAAAAGACGTGCTATGCATATATATATCTAATATTGAGAATTCGTCTGAGTTGATTATGTTAGTTATGCTGCCAATATCGTTAATTACTTAAATCTGTGCTTATCTCTCATTAACAGTACAAACAGATTTATCTATTAGTGGCAGCAAGTTCCCTCTAAACTAAAAAAGCCATGAAGAGTCAGCATTACGCGGTAAATACTTTACTCTTTCTAGGACAACGGTTGTGCAGGGAGGTGATCTGTCCTATAACACGCTCGACCAGCAGGTTTTCCTCCTTATTTTGGGTATCCACTTTATAGACTAGATAAGCTCTAGGATGGTCCTAGATCCCAATGATGTGTGCTGGTCTGCTTGGGCTACTTCGGAAATTGTGCAGTGTCTTCTAATGGATAAAATCTGGCGCTGAAACGAAGGTAGATCCTCGTGATGCAGTATCCTGAGAAGTTTTGACAGGGATATCCACATCTCCTTGTGACAAAAGCGAAGCTGAGACTCTCACGCTTGCTCTACCTTGCAGCAGGGTCGTATATGTCTTCTCTTCTCTTAGTGTGACTATATGAAGGCTAGTGTAAGGTAGTTTCAAGAATATCCAACTCCTTAGGCCATTGAGAGCAAAAGGGCTATCTTCTCATATGTAGTATAACGGAATCCTACGAAAACCTATAAATAACGGTTGCACAATGCAGTAAGAGAGTTGTAATATTTGACATCGAGGCTTGGGCTCTAACAGGCATAAACTGATGTAGGGGAAATACCAACCATTAATGAAAATTAGTGGCCCAAAATAGGCAGAGGAGAAGTCTGGTTCAGAACGCCGAAGATCTTTGTGTGTGCATCTCCTAGGTTGCATCGTCTCTTCGGAGTAAATCAGAGGAAATTCGACATACATACCTGTCGTATTGGTTGTAGCAGATAAAGTATTTAATCTTTCATCAGCTATGTTCAGACCCTGTAGGATCTGAGAACCCTCGTAGGGCATCCCCTCTATAAAGTTGGGAAACAACAGGAGGAAAAACCTGGCGGTCGGGCGCGAACTGGACAAAACTCTGTTGTCCTGCATTCAGTACAGTCCCTACCCTGTACTGAACCCAATTTCTATATGGGTTGTATTGGTACAGGCTTATTTCTCGATAATGTTAAGGAATGTGTCAATAAGATGTTGGTAAGAAAGCTGATATACATAAAAACCTCTACCACTACAAACCATAAATGATGTTGGGTTCAGTACATGGTACGGTGAAATATCTGTGTTCCATCTTCTACTCTTCTAATTTGACTGTGAAGTACCAAGTTTAACTTTGTAGTAATTTTTCTACCCTTGCTGATTTTTTAAAAGTTCAGACGTAAGTATAGCTGTACACTAACGCTCCACAAATTCATGCCGGTTCTAACCAGTATTGTGCGATAACGATACTATCGGAGTCATCAATGTAGGCGTTGTTAGTTCTAGATACATTAAACAAGCAATAGCTGTTAGCATGAAACTTTCCATGTCCAAGGTCGTGGAGTCGCAGTCCGGCATTCGGTCGTAAAAAGGATTTTAATGGGCGTAAAAGATGCTTCAGTACAGCAATATAGCGCTCCACTAATGACCTACCCCGTTCCTCAATCAAATACTACAGAAAAACAAAGTTACATACGTACAGGTTTTAGTTTAAAAAGCTGATCTTTTTATTTATTTTTAAATGATTTTCAATTAACTGTTCGTATATTATCTTCCTTTGTCATAGGGATTGATATAAAACTTTCAGTGAGGTTGCTCTCTCTGGTCTATTAGTCTGTTTGTACTGATGATGTAAATGTGTTGCATTATATGTTCATTGATTTGTTTGTAAAATTGACAAAACTTTAGCTTACAGTTTTTTTTCCAGTATTTAAGAGGCTTACGTCTTTAGATTTTTCGATCGCATTCTAATAATTATTTAATTTCTATTCTAGAGTTTCGAACATTTTCATTGACTTTTTAATTACTATAATTTAATGATTTTTTTAATTATTTTAGATTATATAATATGAAAACAGAAGTTAATAAAAACGGAAAAGAAACGAGGAAAAAAAGAATATTGAAATGCCTCAGAAGGTATAAATGGTCGAACATGAGGAAGACAGCATCCAGGGTGATGAATTTATTATATTAAAATTTATTAATAATTCATTAAATAGTTCGTTTCTGGTGGTAGATAAGTTCTTCTGATATTCGTATCATAAAAATATCAGTATAAAAGTATCATAAAAAACTGTACTAAATTCGTTTATTGGTTGTGAGAGATAGATGTTAACAAGCAAGAGGGCTATCTTTTCATATTGTTGTACAATATTTCCAGACTTTGACTATGGCTGTGTGGCTTATGGCGGGCTCTCGAACAAGCCTCTATAAAATATTATAAAAATAGGGTACCCAAAATAAGGGGGGGGGATCCGGCGGTTGAGCGTGACCTAGGGCAAGTCACCTCCTTGCAGAACCGTTGTCTATGAAGCAGTACAGGTTTTTCTTTTTAATTGTTCCTTTTAGCAGATTTACTTGTTGTAATATAATTATAGTTTTAAATATCATTAAATTAAAAATTAAAAAAAAAAAATACTCGGGAGCGGTGTAGCTGATTTGCTAAGGTGGAGGTTCCGACTTAAAATCCAGCTGTGGCAAATATATTATTTTAATCTGTAAGCAAATATATTCGAACCCTCTGAGATCTGAGGATGCTGACGGGGCATACTCAGTCTCCATAAAGCTTTTGCCCTTAATTGGAGGAAAAACCTGGCGGTTTGTGCGTGATATGGGACAAATCATCTTCCTGCACTACCTTGTCGTACAATCAGTATAGTTTTACTCCATGGTTTGAAGGGGCACAGGTTTAATTCAATATTAAGGATAGACTTAGTAAGACTTTGGTAGGAAAGCTGATTTATTTATAAAACCTGCACTACTACAACCCACGAAGGGTCTTGGTTTCCGTACTTGGTAGGGACTGTACTGAATAATATATGTATAATAAATTTAAATATACGTAGAATCATAAATATTCAACGGTCACAAAATCTACACTATAACTAATGTACTGGCACATATTAAAAAAAAAATAATAATAAAATTAATAATTTTTTACAGTCCTAAAAGAATAGTTTACCGTAATTTTCATTACTTTTTTATTTAGATATTTATAGCAATATTTAGATGATTTGGTGTTGGATAGAGTGGGGGTTATCCAAATCATAAGGCACATCATTATCTTCAATTTATTCTCATATTATCTCTAAATTTTGTTTTAATCTGGGAATAAAAAAAATATATTTAGCAGAAAAATAACTGTAACGTTTACCCACAACTTTGAACACATCAAACCTCGTTGATAAAATTAAAAATTCAAACATTTTTGGAACGATTAAAACGGTTTTATCACTGCAACAAACATGATTACAGGATATTCGGGTCATGTACATTACTCCTTTATACCTCTATTAATGCAGATCGTTAAATTACTAGGGGATGTAGAGTGTGAATAATATATTCCGAGGCTATAAGGTAATAAACGGTACGGTAATAAAACAATAAATTATTCCCTCGTTTAAAGTACTAGATAAGACTGGAGACTAATAAAGATAGACTTCATTGGAATATTATACACCCACAAGTACGAAATCTAAATAAATATTTTTTAATGTTTTTCTTTCTAAAATTATTGAAATTCCAATTGTTTGTATTTTAAATGGGAGGTGATTTCCTATGGGGAGGTTTCCAAAAGAAGATCAATAAAGGAATATGTGCCAAATAGCATTTGTATAATTTTTTTCAATAAATATATTATTATTATTATTATTATATTATATTTTAAAAACAATCATAGGCGAACATATTAATCAAGGAATTAAATTAATAAAATTAAAGGAATTAATTTTATAACTATCTTAGTTTTTATGGAACAAGTATATTATTTAATTTTATGTAAAGTTAATGTGTTAGAAGTAATTATTTCGTTAAAATTTAATTAATTGTCTATGCTCCTTTCTTATTGCTGACGATTCGACGTTATTTTCCACTTTCTGAATGACCATAGAGACTAATACTCAAGATTAAATTTAACAACAAAATTATTGTAATTTCTCTGGGTAAATATTTGTTTTTGTGTTCAGTATTTTTTTGTTTGCCTTTTTTATTTATAATTAGGTAGAGGAGTTTCTGAGTGCGTATAGCGATTAGTTGCTGACGGTCCAGGATTGGAATCCGGGTGGGCACATAAATAATTTAATTTGTTAACAGCTTCAAATTGATCCATTAAAATCCGCAGATCCTCCTGATGCTCACCCAGCCTCTCTTAAGTAGTACCCATAATTCAGTGGTGACTTGACATTCAGGTCTTGGCCAAATCACTTTTCTGCACAATCATTGGCATACCAAACAGTACACCCTCTGCCATCCCCTCAGCTCAAATCCCTGACTCATAACTACGAACGGCCTTGAGTTACGTGCTTGATAAAGACAAAACTGTTGTACAAGCAGGAGATTTGGCCGCATTCAAGCTCAACCACAAGATTTGCTCCTTAATTAAGGGACCCTAGTTAGTATAGGCTAGATGGGCCCCATGAGAGTTTAACAATCCAACAGAGTCGAATTATGGCTGTTTACAGATTAAATAATTTATCTAGACTTGGACGTTTTCGGACCCTCCATCTTCACCTTCAATGCTCTCTACACAACATAGAATGCTCACTTCGACTGGGACCCTTGTTGGCAGAAATACAAAGGGCATTCGTATATAGAAATGGCCTTTGAGCATGATCTGGGACAAATCACGTCGCTGCACAACCGTTGCCCTATAAACCGTTCACTCTCAAGCCCACGATTCTTCATGGGATTTAGTGGTATAAGTTGGTGGTTCCACCAATATTCCATGTATGGAGAAGTAATTTTGGATCTTTTTCTTTCTCTTAATGTTTTCATTTGCCTTTTAAACGAAAACCTGTTTTATCCAACGAGTCTTCCTCCAGCTTTCGTAGTTAAAATGCAAAATTATCCAAAATTTTAATGACTTATTGTTATAACATTGATAATACTATAACATATCACCATATAATTATAAGATCCTCACATTAGGCTGAGAACAAATCATGGAATTTGCTACAATTATTTATGTAAGTTAGGTCTAAAACAAATTACTAAATGTGAAGAGTGTAATCATAATGAGACCCTTAAGAATATTATACTTAAATGTCCAGCGTACATACAACAAAGAGAAATAATGCTCAAGAATTTAAATTAAAAAAAAATGTTGTTTATGTTGAAATATTAAAATTATCTGGCCTTAAAAAAATTTGTGAGCTTCATGCATATTTGAAAACAGTTAACAAAAATATATAATCCATTTAGATATATATTTTTGTATACATTTATAAGTTTTTGTATTATGTATGTGAGTGTGTGTGTATGTATATACGTATGTGTGTATGCATATGTGTGGTGCAAACATTTATATAATAACAAATACACTAAAAATAATAAAGTACAGCAGTACCAACAAAGTGATTGGGCTTACTGAAAATATAACTTTCATATAATTCAGATGTGGCTGTATGGAATATACCAATGGCACCCCTATTGGGGTAAAAAGAATAAAAATAGATCCTCAAACCCTTGTCTTTGACAATATTTTGTGGCCAAATTTCCTTCAATGTATCGCACTAGCATATCTTAAGTGGCATAACTCAAAAATCGGTGTTTTTTCAGCGTTCATTTATGACCATGAAAGAATCGGGTTAATATTTCTGAATATTTCTCATCAAAACTGTATCAACAACTGTAGCTTCAGAGCTTGTCTGCCAGAAGGCACTTGTTTCACTAATGCCATCCCAAGCTCGCTAATAGTTTCTCCCGTTTTTCCAAAAATATAGGTTTGCGACTTATTTGAATCAAGAAATACTTATTTTGATGTATTATTTCTTAGTTTTGAATTGACCTAGGAAGTTAAAAAAAAACTATACTTCTCTTCTATACTCCCTTCATCATTTCTTCCTATATTCTTTTCCTTTGTCTGCCCTTTGTTCTTGGCTCATTTAATGCGTCCTTCTCTGGTATTACTATCCACTTTTCTGCCTTATCCCAAAATTTATTCTTTCTATTAAACTTGTAAAATGAACTTGTCTTTTTAACTTGGCTAGTCTGTGGGATTGTTAACTTATGTGGCAGGTTAGCAAGAATTCCATATACCATCCCTATTTAACGGTATTAATTTGGTAGTAGAATAATATACTAAACATTGATTTCGAAGCAATGAAAGAAAAAAAATTATAATATACTGTTTGTAAATAATGATGAAAATCATAAATATTATTATATTTATATTTATATAAATATAACAAAAATTAAACACTTTATTAATAGTAATTATTACCAACTATATCACTGGGTGATATGTGAATGACTTTTCTGGATTTCTCCTTGCTCTGTTGGCTGTCATATTCGCAACTTCTTACACGCTGGTAAAGTGATATACTTGGAAATATATGGAGCACGAGTGCTTGGTGCTTGGGCATATTCTAGTAGGCCCTTTTGTCCTCTTAGCAGGCCTAGGCGGGTTAGAGATGATTCTACCTCCAAGGCAGAGTGATAGAGCAGAGGATTTTGGTGAATTGATGTTATACATTGAAGAATGATTCTTATTAAGAGAATTCCAGTAATATGTCCATAAAATTTCACTTGTGTATATATATATATATATATATATCCTACCTGCACATCAGTTAGATAGCAGCAGTAAGAGCTCCTTAGCAGCCTGCCTTGGTAGCCTCCTATTGTGTTCCTCTTCGCCGCCTTGGGTATTAGCATATTCTTAGGAGCCTGGTATGTAGATGAGCGCTCCATCAGTGCGCCCATTTTCTTGAATGGACCAGACATTGTTCCTCCCGCCTCTTAAGGAGTTTTTTCTCCATCATTTTTTTTTCTTCTCTCGGAAAAATGATTAGCTTTTTCGCAATGAGACTCATCTCCATGGCAAATCTTCATTTTCATAATTACGGAGGCAGCTGTGTGTGATTAACAAATTATTTTAAATTGCTTCATTGTATCCAAAGTGATAGGTAATTTAAATATTTAAGATTCTAAGATTGTTTTTATATGAGGCGTTTTGGGATCATCCGCTTTTGATTTTTCAACTCCGGTTTTCTAATTAGGACTTTTTCACATTTTTCGTTTAATCAAGCATTGGATGCACCCTAAATTTCTGGTTCAGAACCGAACTTAAACCATGAGAAAAAGTAGGAATATCTTGATATGCAAAATCGCTTGACCGAAATGGCGAACAATTTCAAAAGGTCATTTTTTGAAATTTTGGAGTTGAGTACTTTTCATCCTGAATGCCATGTTTATATTTTTAAAATGATTAAAGATGTGCATTCATATTTCTAAATTATCAAATGGCGTAGGTTAGTTAGAATATGTTGCTTATGCCGTACAAAACATCTAATAACTTCGTTTATAGTACATATTATTTTGGTATTATAATATCACTATTATTTTTTATTAAAACCAATGTTAATAATAATAAGGCTTAGGGAACCCGAAGGATCGATGCCGATATCACCAATCTCCATGTACACCTCTCCGTCCATCCAAATCTTCCTACCTACGCTTCGGTCAACCCCTCAGACGCTTCCCACTCGGCACAGCACTTATTAACTTTATAAGAATTCGTTCGGTACTAAGTCAAACAATTTTATCGGCCTATTTTAATATTCGTGATGCTAAAAACAATGGTGCATATTAATAATTAGCATTTTGTGAATTTTGCAACCATTGAACCACAACTACCCAAATGGAAGGGGGAAATGACAATAAAACACTTAAGAAAAAAGGTTATTTATTACACCCATACATATTATTGGTTTAATGTTTTTTTTTTTTAAATGAACCACTCCTATAAATTTTAAACCCTGCGTGACCATAACATTTTATTTTCACTTTAACGGCACAAGCGCAATTTCCTGCAGGGAACCGAACGGAAGGGTATTAAATGAAAAGACCCATGGTGGCTGCAACACAATGGTTTATTAGGTGTCATTAAAACCCGGGTTGACTCTCAGGATCAGGGCGGATTGAGTGTATTTCTGTGTACCTCGACCAACTACCGTTTTACGCTAGCAGAGTACTGTTTTGTTCTTTCATATAAGATATTGTATCAATATAGTATCTCATTTCTTTAAAACAAAATTAAATGATAGATTCAAGTAACAAAAAAAAAAAATATCATTAAAAGAAAAGAAAAACTCTAGAAGGCTCATTTAGTTTGAATCTGTTAACTGGAAATACAATTAAATATAATATTATATAAAAGAATATTATTAATATTAAGAAAAAAAAAACTTTTAGCACTTAAACCCGTGGAATTCTTGGGCTGAGTACACGGTAGAGACTGTTCTGTTTCTAGCCGAACGGTTGTGCAGGGAGATTGTGTTTGACCGAGATTGCCGATAGATTTTAGCTTGATTAAAGTACTTACTTTGTAGGGTGAGCTTTAGGAGGGTCTGTTATTGTAAAAATTATTAAAATATAAAACTAGCAGCGTTAGCTATTTGACATATTTATTTCAATAATAAATATCAAAGATTCATAGGACATTTGTCCAAAAATGGTATACAAGGATTGAACAAGGAATTTTCACAAAATGTGTTTGAGTTACTGAGGCTTCAGATATATGGATAGATGATTTTTAGCATCATTATTAATATTCCTTTCTTAATATGTAGCTGAAGGTTCATCAATTCTCTTAACTTTAATATTTCTGTTCATATACTGCAAAACCTGCAGACAACCCATGAATGGTCTATAAGTATGCACTGGGCCCAAGAACCTTCATGGTAGAGACTGTATCATTTCTAAGACAATGATTGAGCAGAGAGGTGATATGGTTGAAACCAAGATAGTTAAAAATCACAAGGTTTTGTCCCCAATTTCTAATAAGAATAGGGAAGTGGCAACCCAATCGCACTGCCGTCAGGATGCAATCTGCTATATGTCCTCCATGTTGTTTTACACAAACACTAACTTAACATTCTTAAAGTACTCTTGTTTAGCATAGTACATACAGACAAAGGTCATGTATAGTCCACCTCCACTTGGAAGACACCCCGGATGGAGGAGTGTGCCTTTACGTTTTGAGGGGACAGCCCCTAATCTGACTATGCTGAGATCCGATAACTCTCCTCCGAAAAATAATTACCATGAAACCTGCTAATGAAAAATCTAAAGAAATAAAATCGGGAGGTCTTGTTCACACACGGAATTTACTTCTATGTATGCATTCATAATATTTAAGGCTTTTGAAAATATTTTTAAAAAAATTAAAAAGTTCAGCTCATCAACTCAGCGAACTACATTGAGCTACCACGCTTTAACTTATAAGCCAGATAATATGTAGAATAAGTATTAGTAGTAAAGCTCTGTACTTAGCAAGCACCTTACTACCTTATTCTTCTACGTCTTATTACTGATTCCTCAATTCCTTTTTTCTGTTTCAGCTTCGGAAGCCGGTCTCGACGCTGTCGATCCCCGGAGCGATGAAGGGCGGGGGCGGGGCGGAGGAGGCGGGGATCGCCCTGGTCGGGGTGCACTCGGAGTACCCTCGCTACACGGAGGAGCGGGCCCTCGGCGGCGGCCTCATCTGCAAGGGCCAAGGGTCCGTCTCCGCCCTCAACGGCTCCAAGCACAAGCCCAACGTCGGCTACCGCCTCGGCAGGCGGAAGGCGCTCTTCGAGAAGAGGAAGAGGATCAGCGACTACGCTCTCGTCATGGGCATGTTCGGCATCATTATAATGGTCATTGAGAACGAGCTATCCAGCGCCGGCATCTACACTAAGGTTAGTAGCAACAATATATTATACAATCATCTAATTAGTTCCCAATATACATCTCAATATGTCATTAGAAATTCTATGTTTTACAAACGAATATCATATTTGGTTGTCCGTAAAATAAAGCAGGATTTTTTTCCACGGCTAAACAGTTTATGGATATTTTACCATAAACTTGTATTGTATTCTAAAGAAAACATAAAATCCTGCATTATTTTCCGGACAAACCGCCAACTGAGGCCTATAATGTCAAACAAAATCCAATTTTTGAAATTTTACTGGAAACCAAAAAAAAAAAAAACAACTGAAAGACTTATCATCAATTATATCATTGATAAATGGGTTGTACGAGCGATAAATACAGTTTTTATTGTCTTGTCAACTGAATTCTATGGTTCTCGGAAAACAAGTTTTTTTTGGGAGGACGTTAAGCTGGACCTGGTGGATTTGAGTTTAGGTAGTGTTCCGTGGACGGAAGTTTGTAAGAGAATATTGGTGGTATCGCCATCGGGCTTTCGGGTTCGATAAGCCTTATTATTAAATATCTTTGTATTAAAAACTGGCGCCCAAACAAACTCATTGCTTTCCTTAATCAGGGAAGAAGATGCGCCAAGTAGCAGGACCATTCGAGTATAAAGTGGCAAATTCGAGTGCAAGTTTATTTTCAGAGTATGTCTTCATTTTCTTCCGTTGCCCTATTCATACAGATGCCCTATTTATTTAAAGAATATTGGTGGTGGTTTTGACGTACTTGTTTTGATCCTGCGCTGCTATGAAAAGTCAATGGGCGTCGAGCTTTTACCTATCTATTGTGGTCTTAAGTCACGAATTTTTTTTTTTACTTTATGCATAGTTTTCCTTCAACGTTTCCCTCCATGTTTAGAAATTGTTACTGAAAATATATCTTGTATAAGCTGTTTTTCTTCCCTTCACTATTTGAAGCTGCACATCCTCTCTTACTATCAGGACAAATTATGTCCCAGATATCGCTATTATATCTGTCAAAAGGGTATTAATGATCCTCCTAAAACCTGTAAACCCACTCGACACCGATTGCACACCGTGAGTGCAATAACAGTAACCCGCAATCATCAGTTATTCTGGGTAAACTAGTCGTCGGAATAAGATTTTTCTTGAACTAATGAAATCTGTAAAGTACAGGAAAACAAAATTTGGAATTGTTTTTACTGTTGGTTTTTTTATTATTCAACTGAATTTTTTTTTTACTACTGTGTCCCAGTTGTGGGGTTTTCGGTCCAAGGTCCAAATTGATTAAATTTAAAAAAATCCAAAAAAGTAGATTGTATTCATAATAAAGTTCGTAACATAGCAATCACATAAACAGTAATGCCAACGCTTAGCCGGAAATAAAAGATAAGGTTAACAGTAAAATTTGGCAATTAATTGGCCATATAAACCACTGACATACACCCGCACGTTACGACACCCCACAGTAGAAACATCACCGATGGGTAGAAACATCTGACGGACATAATTAGTGACAAGAAAAATCCCCACACTACTTTTTTTTAATTTTCTTTGCATTATATTCTGTTCTTTATTATTGAAAGCAAAATAACGATTTTATATTATCTAAATATTTTTAGTATTAGTGTGGTGTTCAATCCGCTCCTCACAAAAAAAATTATCCGAGGAGAGAGCTGCACACCTGGTGTGCAATGATCTTATTTTTATGAATTCACTTACGAATTGGGTGATTTCCATACAAAACATGTCTTTTAAACTAAAAATGAACAACATAAAGGAAAAAAAATGTTCGCTCCTGGGGACCGTCTTCGAAAAAAATCGTCGTCTCGAAGATATTTAAGTTAAGAATAGTATTTAATTTAATATAAGTTAATATTCATATTTAAGATTCTTTTTCCTGAAAAAAAGACTAATATTAAATTATAATTACTATCAGTAAACTCTGCTTTAACATAAATATAATTTACTGTATTAAATTATTATAGGAAACGCTTTTTATTGTTTATTGGTTGTGTTTTCCGCGATTATTTCTCTACCCAGAATATAAAAAAACTACCCAGATGAAAATAAAAATGAGTACAGTAGTCCATATTATCCTAACTAATATTATTTAATATTGACATAATTATAATTTGTCGTATCAATTTATTAGAGGAGGAGGTTATTTATTCCATGACATTATTAATATTAATATGAATAAAATAAAAATGAGTATAACTACCGTGCTTTTTTTTTCTTCTAGTTAATTTAATCTTAAGTCCAAGAATAATTGAATAGGCTAAGTTAAGTGAAACATTAAGCATAACACCTGTAGATACAGTTTTATGCCGTCCTTCAGAAGGGGCGTAAAATGGGGTTTCCAAGCCTCTATTGCTTTAGAGTACTCGTTAAAGATCCACATCCTAAATAATATTATTAAATACTAAACATGACAGAATTATTATTACTAAAATTTGCTTTAAAATAATTATAATTTATTATTTTAATATTTAATATTTAAAGTAATATAGTAGAAATGAATATAAATATTGCGTTCTTTTATTCATCTACATAATTTAACGTTGTACGAGACAAGTCCATGAATAATTGAATAGGCTAAGTTTAGTGGAAGATTAGACATAACAGCTGTCCTTCAGAAGGGGCGTAAAATGGGGTTCCCAAACCTGCCCTGCTTTAGGTACTCGTTAAGATTCCTGTCCTTGTTACACCTGGAAAAGCAAAATGTAAGAATACCACTATAGCATCCCTAAATTAGGCATACGAGTATAAAGTGACGTTAAATAAATAAACAATAACAAACTATGCCTTAACTCCGTGAAGGTATAGTGTAGTTTTAGTAAATATTTCTATTTCGTTTATCACCTATTCACACTTTCTAAAAGAACTTTCAAAGAGGAGGCACAGTTTTACAAATGAACGGAATTTTTTTTTTTTACAATTAATTGTTATACCTTTCCTCTCTGAAGAAGAATAATTTATCAGCTTGATAATTTTTCACGAGAGTGAAGTTTTTTATTCTCACATCTCTCGGGACTTTAAAGCCTTCCATTCCCTTAACGTATTCAAAGGCACGGTTCGTTCCATGCTTCGCAAAGCTCGGATACTTTACTAAGTATATCTGGGATAGAAAATGGAGACCTCTCTCTGTTTTAAGTGATTCTGTGAATTCTGGAAAAGAAAAAAAAATACTGGTGCACAAAGAGTACATTTTCCTGACAAAGTTGGACCTATTATACTTTCGAAACAGAAGTTCCACCTACATCCGGGGGCGTATATCTCTAGTTAGGTTATAACTTTTCCAGTGTGTAGGGGGAAGTTTTGGTAAACTGTTGCTCAGGATAAATGTTGCCAAGGGCAGAGGCTATTTGCTAAGAGAGGGAGTGGGAGAGAAGGAACACGTGTGTACACTAAAGTGTTTAGCTTTCATTAGAGCCGCCGTATCCAGAGTGGATTTTGTTAAAGCGTCGCGAGAGATTTTAAGATATCTCAGTAAATTACTTTTTAAGATGTAATAAAGTAAACAATATTTTTTTTTTAAACTCGCTTTAAAAGGAAACAAAACTAAAAAGTGGAAAATAATTTTAAAATAAGAATGAGCTCTGAATTTTTATAGACGAAGGGAGCAATGAATAAAATGGCGTCCAAAAACGTTGTTCATAGAGAGTTAAAACAATTGAAAATGTATAGGACAGAATTTTACTTACATGCTAGAAAATATACTCTAAGGTAAATAAATAAGAATTAAAAAAATTAAATACGAAAAATTGGTGTTAGAGCACATATTAATACAAATAAACCCCGTCGTGTTCTTGGGCTGGTAGAATCACCGCTAGATTTCCCGGTTTAACCTTTCAGCGCTCAACCTCATCATATGTACATATAATTTAAGTCTTCTTACCCTGATGTCGGTCTCCAGGCTTTTGTTGTTACTGTATATTTCTTTGTTGGACTTTAGCCTGTATCCATCGGGTGTCTTTTTGGACCCGTAGATTTTCCTAAGGATTTTTCTTTCTACTTTCAGAAGCTTCTCCACACTAGGGAGACAGGAGGTGTCCGTCCAATAGAGTATCACGGGTTTGGTCACGGTGTTATAGTGTCGGACTCTGGCTTTGATGGATAAGTTCTTTTTGTTGTAGAAGTTCCTGAGGTCGAAACACAATCTCTCAAGTTTGATGACTTTTCCTTTGAAGCTGAAGGTGACTTTCTCGGTCCGAACCGTTATTGCAGATGAATTCTCCTAAGTATCTGAATTTTCTGGTTACCCTAATATGTCCACATATGGTGTCAACCGGGGTTTTTCAAGCAGATCAGGGACGACATGGATTCAGCAGGACTGAAGGACTAAGACTGTCAGGATAGAGAAACCTATGGAAAGTCACTGAACGAAATATTGGTCTTCGTGGACAAAGAACGCCCAACAAGGTGTTGTGAGAGGCCAGAGGAAAGGAAGCGCAGACACGCGATGCTCATGAGGAAAATATGGAGAGAGTGGAAGTTGAGGAGGAAAACCTAAACATGATATTCGCGTGGTCTAAAAGGAATTTTCGGAAGGAATGAAAAAGCCGGGATACGAATCCGGGTTGTCTGCATCTCCGGGGCAGTGCTCTAAACCACTGAGCTTCCAGGGATCGTATCCAAATCAGGCAAATCCGTTCTCTTCACCGATCCTATATCCCCGTGTTCTCACAATGTTTGCGATGTATACAAGGGGAAGAAAGTTCATTGAACGTTACTTTGATTAGGATCTTGTTGACTTACGTCAATAGGTATATTATTTATAATTTATTTTTATTAATTGTTATTTTGATGGTGATTATTTTTAAATATGAAAAAATTTGTTTAAACAAAAATATTTGTTTTGAAGAGAAAAGATTTGTCCCGGGCGGGATTTTTGATTTTAACTTATAATTATTCCTATAAAACTTCAAATTCGAATTTTATACAACTCAAAATACGGCTTTATTAAAACAAACTTTGTAAACGGAATATCTTATATGTGGTTCCTGAATTAAATATCTTCAATCAATACCTTTGCTACAGAATGTTCAACTAAAAAATGCCAAACTTCGTCATTCGTTTGAGGTAGCGACATAATTTGTAGATATTATTTAGGATACAATAAATATATACATTCAAACATGACCTTAAATGGTTCAGATTGATAGTGTTACCATAAAAAAAAAAAATTAAATTGAAACGTATATGTATTGAAAAAGTGTGCATACAGGGTTCTTCGTCAGGTAGCTCTGGCTTCCTTGAACCCTTGAACCGTTCTGGAACCCTTGAAGGTAACTTTTTCTGTTGGTAAATCGCGGTGCTATTGCTTCATGGCTTTGTGCCCCTTAAGAACCTGGTTTCTGTAACCGTCGTATCCTTCATTTTATACATTTTTTTTATAAATCCCAATCATCGATTGTATGATGCATAGCAGCATTTATCTAATATATTTTTTAATATTTTATTGTTTAGAATAGACGCAAAGTTTTTCTTCCTTTTTTTTTAAATTTTCATAGCCAATTTCCCGAAGATAGTTTACCCTAGTAAATATTTCCGGTCTATTTGGGAAATTGAAAAGAGTCCTTTTCTGTAAAGGGCTGGACTAATTAAGGCATTTACTACTTATGAAGGGAGAGCTTTGTAATAAGAGTAGGTCGGAGGGGCCGTGGCTTAAATATCTTATGTACCCTCCGACGTGCATAATGGATTTCCGTTCCTTCACGGCTGCATCTTTCCCACTTATCTCCCTTTGTCCAACACTCCTCATAAATCCTTATACCCTTTTCTTTTTATTCCTCTAGCACACGTCCTACTTTCTTATCAGTTCAGGTAGGGTTAGGAAGGGCTGAAAGAAGGGTAGAAGTAAGGTATGAGGTGAAATATTGATCTCCGTAGGGCTCCCTTATCTGCTGAATTGTTTTACAACTCCAACGAGTTACTGTAGTTGGTCCCTTAACAAATATCGGGCCAAGTAAAAGATTCAACATTGTACAAGCAATATCAATTACTTGAAATTCTTATCAATCTAACTAAATGGATGTTCAATAAAAAAGTCATTAATATCGGTCTTATTCTCGTACGAACTATACACAAGTGAACCTGCATTTTGTATCGTAGTAGCTGAGTTGTAAGTTCCGGGCTCAAATGCGGCTGTGGCAGATAATTTATATAATCTTTTAGCAGGGGGGGGGTGAACAGTGTGGGTTCAGGAGACCCTCCTGTGGCTCAGCCAGCCTCAACAAAGCTTTTCCCTTAATTTGGGAAAAAACGGGTTGAGCATGATCTCGGTCAAATAAACTCCATGCACAACCGTTTTTAGAAGAGAACACAACATTCTCTACCTCGTTCTGAATCTAAGACTCTGCATGCGCTTAGTGCTACAGGTTTTTTTTTCTATAAAGATTTTTAATAATTTTGCCAATACTGATGCGTAAATTTGGCTCTGGTACAAGTTGGAAGAAACAATTATCATTTCCAAAATTGCTGTAGACCACTTTTACCTCCTTACCATAATTATTGGACTCAATAAAAAATTAAAGCAACATACATGTTAAAGAACATGGATTATTTCACCACACATCTAAAACGGTCACTAAGGCAACATCTGTGGTAGAATAACCTGGGAAGTAACACTGAGTAGAGTTTTCTAATAAACAATTTAAAGAAGACGATTTCTTATTATTATGTGAAATAACAGCTTTAGATATCTAAGGAACAGGAAAAGGACTCATTTTTCATTTCTTATCATGTGCTTCATTGCTTTTATGGATGTAATTACTTCCTTAACAATCCAACGACTCCCATATATTAGATTTTATCTTTGTTTACTTGCCAGAACCCCAACGGACTAAATACATAGGACTTCATAAGTCCCTTGTAGTTTTATCTCTAATTTACGTCAGCAGTTCTATATCTGTTAATCCGAATGGCGGGATGTTCAATCTTATGTTGGTAATTTATTTACGGACCAATTAAAGGATTGGAATTTATATTAGTGGCCATATTACGAAGGGGAAGGATGTGGATGTTATGACTATTTCTTAGTGAGAAATATTATGACATTGAGTGTTTGTTTGTGTGTGTGAGAAAGAGAGAGGGAAGGGAGAGAGGAGAGAGAGAGAGAGAGAGAGAGACAGAGAGAGAGAGAGAGAGAGAGAGAGAGAGAGAGAGAGAGAGAGAGAGAGCAAAGTCATCTTAAGGGAGGGTCCCATTCCAATACAGTTATCATCAATATTACATATTTATGATTCCTCTAACAAAAAAAGTCAATTTTCGCTTGTCATATTTCAATAGAATATCTATTTTGATCAGTTTCGTTGTAGCGTTTCTACATACGTACGTACATTTATAAAAATAAAATAAAAACAATGAAGGGTTTTGGATTCAGTACATGGTAGAGACTATACTGCTTCTAGGTCAAATACGGTGCTTCAAGGAGGTGATTTGTCGGAGATCACGCTCAACCGCCAGGGTTTATTAACAGTACTCACTATATAGAGGATGGGTAAAGTACCAGGAATGTCTCCGAATACCACAAAAAAATTAAAGAATTTATCTGCTACAGCCGGATTTGAACCTGGGACCTTCGGCACAGTAACTCAGCGCTCTACCACTAATCTGTCTCGCTTCTTTATACCCCATATCTAAATATTAATACTATTAACTAATATTAAATAACTAACCTATCAACTTTCCTCCAATCCAGGCTTCTTCAGGCTAGACACCAACTCTCACTAATATAGATCAAATGAAGTACATCTCACATCAGCTCTCCAAACTGACTCATTCCTTAGTGGCAGCAACCTCACTCCAAGACCTTTCTACCAATACTAAGGCATATAGAGCTAGGATACAAACAGCTGGAGGTCTTGTATTAAAAACAGCTGATCAGCAGTAAAAATACAAAAGAAAACCTCACATATAAAAAAATTATAGTAGAACTTTGATAAAATTTTAAACATTTTTATTGATTTGTTAACATTTCATTTTATTTCGTTCCCACTGATCAGCTGTTTTTTGCATTTCCAACAGCTGTTCGTATGTTACCTTCCTTTGACTTAGTATTTGATTGAACGCCTCGGAGGGAAGTTACTGCCTCTGTTTGATGAGCCTGTTTGGACTGTTGAAGTGAGATATGCTTCATTAGATCTTCATTAGTGCGAGTTTGCTACAGGTTAGTTATTAAATATTAGTTAATATGACGGTACAATTTGGTGAGGATTGCAGGACACATAATATTTATTTTATAATGTGCCAGGCCAAAATATGGGAAACATATTACAAACATAGCACATATAATTAAATGAAAAGGCGGAAAAGGTACCAAAATCCTATTTTAATGTTATATACAGATTTCATTCAATCTTAACAGCCGGGAATAGATCTTTTAGGATCTGGGGCTCACTCAGTCTCTACAGAGGGTACCCAAACTAGGGGAGAAAACCTGGTGCGATCAAGTAAAAATGATCTTACACAACCATCGTCCAAGATATTTCACAGTCTCTCCCACGTATTGAATCCAAGACGCTTAACGCATTGTAGTGGTATTACTAATTCATTTTTTAAGTATTATTGTTTTTCGTATTCTATTGATGCCTAGATAGAGTATTTTTGGAATTGTGATTTACCTGGATTGCAAAGAAATTTATTTTTTTATAATCTTTGTTTCGCACACTAACTTTTTTTTAATTTTGTTTAAATTTAATTCATATTTATACTAATGTATGTTCTATAAGGTATTGTATATCAAGTTGAATATCGTCGTATTCACAATAATCCAGTCCCGCCTAATATTCCTGGTAGACTAGCATCTATTAAAATTGGGGGGGGGGGGACTGGCTGTTGAGCGTGATCTAGGAAAAATCACCTCCCTGGACAACCGTTGTCCGAGATACACCGCAGTCCGTACCATGTACTTAACCTAAGACTCTTTGGGGTTGTATGCATTGTAGTGTTACAGGTTCATTTTTAGGTTTATGTCCAATGTGCGTTTTTGTTACCTAGAATTAAAACATCTTTATTTGCCTGTATTGGCACTTTCATGATGTCATTCCTTATATTGTGGTAGTTCGCATTAGAATCGATCCCTCCTTTTGAGGGCACGTGATGGTTAATTCTGTCCCTTCCCCCAGTGGATCGAAACATTACTGTTTTGAATGATAGAAATTAGGATAATAATAGACCATTTTTTATATTGTAATAATTTATTGATTATCGAACCGTGCGCTGATTCCTTTCAGTTTCGAGGCTGTCCCAATATTCTGGCTAACAAAATGTGATGGTATCAGTTCCGCAACTTGTCGCTTAGAGTTGAATCACTACTAGTTTTAACTTTTCGTTCCCTTTCTTTTTTATATCGTCGAAAATATAAATATAGGTGTGTTATATAATAAAAAAGAGTGTAGTTACGGGAAGTGTGTAAAATTCTATAGTTCATCAAGAAATAAGCGTTTCAACTAATATTTCGAAGTTTAGATGGTATTTTTTTGATGAAATCTTCTTACCTTGATGAAATTATTGCCGAAATATACCCATTTCCCGTAACTGCACTCCTTTTTTCATACTAAAACTCACGGTATATTTGTATTTTCGGAGCTACAAAAGCTTGATCTTTAGTTATTGTTTAATTTAATTTTTATTTTTTTTCTTGTCTCAAAGACTGAGGCATGTAGGTCTCGTATTCCACGTCTCCGTACTTCGTCATAAAACACTAGAGTGTCTTCGGATTTGAAAAATCCATATTTCTTTATGTTTATGAGTTTCTTAAACTATCATTTCAGTTTTATATTTAGATCCGCTAGTTTGGATACGAGGAAAAAGTTAGCTCCCGGCCTTGAAACTCGGACGATAAGCGTACAAAGGAAACGTGAAATTTAATTTTGACTTAGGATTATTACCGCCTTATTGGGATGATCGCTAGACAGGGAATGGGTGAGAGATAGACAGAGAGAGACAAGAGAGAGAGAGAGAGAGAGAGAGAGAGAGAGAGAGAGAGAGAGAGAGAGAGAGAGAGAGAGAGAGAGCGAGAGAGAGCAACAGCACAACACTCGAGCGCTGAGTGCACTCCTGGCGGGATCCCTTCACTTCTGTTTGCGCTCTGGATTGGCATCCCTTTGTCAGTCAGGAGCACGCTTTTCCTTTGACCTTTTCATTTTCATTATTAGCCAATTTCTTTGTTATTGGCTGTGTTATACCTGCGTCTCTCATTTCTTAATGGCCTCTGTCTATGTATAACTGAAAAGCTACTATCATAGCTTGATATGCAAAGAGAGGAAGCGGGGTAGCTCAGAATCTAGAGCGCTGTATTGCTGTGCTGAAGTTCCCATTAGATATAAATTACTTCATCTGTTAACAGCTGTCAATCGACTCTCGTGGGGCTCAGCCATTCTCTATTACGCGTTCTTAGGCTACACCTACATTGGATCCGGTGTGATACGATGAGACGTCGCTAGCAAACCAAATGACTGAAATATATCAAGAGTTATAACATTTGGTTCTTTAAATTTATAAGATTAAGATTATTTATTAATTATTTTTAATACATTTATATTTTACAATAATGTATAGTAAAATATGTATAATGTATACACCCCAGCATCGTATGTGATAGAATCACATCGCACTGAATCGGATCCAATGTAGGTGTAGCCTTAGTCAAATCACCTCTCTGCGTAACAGTTAGCTTAGAAGCAGTTGTTTCTATTGTTATATTTTACACTGTTTACTGCTCTACGAATATTAAAATAAGCCTGTTAAGGAAAGCTGAACAGGCAGAAAAAACTCTTATAGTTTCTTCCAGAGCCAATACCTGGAAAAGAAAGAAAATACAAGGTGTTGTAGGTAGGTAGTACCACGATGCCAAAGGATCTCATGAAAGACATTGCAGATTGAACTCTGACATAACAGAAAGGTACATTTTTGTAAGTAGGCATACGGTTTTATGTAGCCATGAATACCTTATTGTATAATGAATGTTAAGCCTATTACATCTGGTTAAAACGATGAACAGTCAATCAATCACGTATATCTTAAAATAAGAAATATTATAAATAATATTTATATGGTATTAGCGCCCCGCCCCGACAATTGCACGGTTAGTAAGACATATTATGCCCACATGTTTTGTCTGTTTAATGTATCTTATTATGTAGATATTATAAACGTAAAAACAAAACAAAATATTTCTTTATATACGAATTTATTTCCTTGCGCGTTAAGTTTTTGCGATGACCCATTTGATACTCATTTAAATTATATAGTATAAAATATTCTAATAATGCGCATGAAATGCTTAAGGTATTCTGTTGATAAGGATAATTCTGTAGTCATCTAAATAGCTTTCCGAATACCGCATTCTAAGTGATCAATTTTTTTCGGGTATAGTAAGCTTTCCTTAAAATATAGATATATGATATCACTGAATTTTTCGTAGATCAATAAAAGAGGAATATTCCACCATGCATTGTTTTGTTTTATGACAAAGACATTAGGTAGCGCCTTCGATGAAACCTCCCATGATGCTATACTTTTTCTGACTATTATCGTTTTATTCCAACCCGTTTACACAAAACCTCGATATCGATAATACGATAATAATACACCAAAAATATCGATAAATTATCGATAAACTTAAACCTTCCTGGTGAATCACTCTATCTATTGGTGAAAACAGCATGAAAATCCGTGCAGTAGTTATTGAGTTCATCGCGAACAAACGCGGCTGAGGACTTTGTTTTAAAATATTTACTAGCGACCCACCCCAGCTTTGATTGTTTAATAAGACATATTATGCCTACATAATTTGTCTGTGTAATGTATTTTTTTTTTATCACGTACCCGCCACTAAGGACTACGTGAATATCATTGGTTTGGCTTCTTTGGGAGTCTTAATTTTCTTTCTTCCTATTTCAGCTAATGTACTTTATTATATAGAAATTATAAATACAAAAAAAAAAACGAATTTATTATCTTTAATTTATAATGCCCTGTACTTGAGTTGTGTCGGTCACAGAGTTCCACTCCATTTCACTATTTTGAAAATGAATTATATCAATGGACTTTAACTTCCATGAGATTCTACCATGGGCAAGTTAGGGGAACGTAGCACTACCGTGTAGTGGACCAGAGACGCTTTAAATTTCTTTATATGTATTCTAGGAAAACCTGTTTTTCTATTGAAGGACAACTAACAGATAGAAACTACCATACGATCTTTACCTGATTTTAATGTGTTAGTTGAGATGCTATCACGTTAGTCTACAGTTAGTAGTCAATCTAGTTGGTTCGTTTCAAAAAGTTTCGTTGTATATCTTTCCAGCAAATATAATTCTTTTTTACAAGTCGTCGAATGTATTTTAACTCCATGAAAAAGCCCGAAGACTACAACCTTCATAGGCTGTAGCACAGATATTTAAAATAAAAGTCCCTAAAGTCATCTCTTTAAATATCTTTAACTTATCCGTTGATGGGGTGTAGGCCTTACGAAACTAGTAAAATTTTATGACGAATGGTCAGAAATATTGTTAGAACAGTTGGACATTATAACGGAATGTCATGCCATAATATGATACTGTTTTAAGTATACCGATCATAAACTGAAAATATGTGTGTTTTTCTTCAAAAAGAAAAAGCAGGATACATAAATCCCAAAAATTTCCGATGGACTAATACCCATCCATCGTCACTTCCGAAGTTGTTGACGTATGTATATTAACGAATGAATATGCATGCCTAACACAGTCCCGGCATTCCCGCTGAATTAGTAATGTATTACTTAATCTCGTCTTTGAGTTTTCACTCAGCGTATTGTAAATCGAATTATATTTTATCTAAAAGTGTATACATCAATGTTATAACATTAATGAATTCCCTAAAATAGCGCTTATTATCTTCTTTTTTTTAATAATATCAGTTGACCTAATGTGCATGGCGACGGGATGGCTCAGTAGTAGAGCGCTGAGTTGCTTGCCAAAGTTTCTAGGTTCAAATCCAGCCCGCTGGAACATTTTTACTTAGTCTATTCGCGACCCTATGGGGTCTGGGTCCTTCCAGGGGCACACCCAGCCTTTATAAAGTGGGTAACCAAAATAAGGGGGGGACTCTGGTGGTTGAGCGATTACCTTCCTGCATAACTGTTGTCGTTGAAACAGTTCAGTCTCTACCATGTACTCACCCGTTCACGTGTTGTAGAGGTAGAGGTTAACTACTTTAAAGGTTCAGTTCTTGGACAACAAAAATGTTATATATAACCTTAACTGTAATAATTGTGATAAACAATATGTTGGACATAATAACACTCCTATCACCATAAAAATAATTTAAAACCAAACACAAAAACAAACACCGCACTGTCAACACATTGTAAAAACGAATTACATACATTTTATTTTGAAAAACAAAATATATATATAAGGATTTATAAAACTGATAAAGATTTATTACAAATAAAATAGTTTTATTAATTTAATAAATTGTATGTATTATTTTTTAATTTGATTATAGTATATTGAAAAAGGGAAAGGTCAACAGAGACATTAAATAAATGGTAATACATTAGTGGACAAATTCCAACTAAAAACCTTAAGTCTCTAGACTAAAACAGGAAATTGAAAATACCTGTCCTTACAGTTTTTTACAATTTTTCCACTAATGTATTAAATTATTGATTATAGTATGTTTAAACAAAAAAAATGTAGCATTAAAATGTAAATCAAATGCATTATTACACAGACCAAAGTTTAAACCATTTAACAAAAGATGACCATGGAGGGACAATTCAACCTCTAAGTAAAACATTTTAAATATTAATAATGAAAAAAAGGTATCTATACTTATTTCTATTTTTTGGACATATTTTATAAGTTTTTATTTATTATATTATTATTGGTGTTGTTTGAGCCAATTTAAAATTGTAAAATAAATACAATTATTTTTAATAATTACTAATTATGTTTCATTAATATCCAGCAATTTGATGGGCTGGAAGGGGAACTCCGCGCATGCGCACCGTGCGCCTATGGGCATTGGCCGTTTGATATACGCGCCGTGTATTGTAGTTTGAAACATCGCAGAGTTTAGTCGAAAAAGTGATGTTTTGTAAATTGTTTTGTATAGATGGTCGTGGAAGATTTGTATAATTACAGGAAATCGGAGAGCACGAAAGAAGTTGGACGTATCAACGTGCAGGTAAACGGATTGATTCCTCAAGTTTTCCTTCTAATCATTTTCTATCCCATCCCAAAAACCCCCCTTTACCTGCAGAAAGACCGCACAACGACTTTTCCAACAGAGGGTAAGTAGGAAATTTATTATTGTTTTTTTTTTTGTTGTTTTTCTTCGATTTCAATGTTCGTCGTAGTAAAGAATACAGTCCACTGCTTTAGCCGCTATCAGAAATTTTACCGCCGATTGAATCGCGTAAACATTGGTCCATCACAGGCACGGATAATTTTATTTTAATGGTTGTAGAAGATCGATTAGTGGTAAAATTTGTTATTCGTAGGTGCGTCGTTGGAAAGTTTTTACCGGTTTAGAACGGGATTAAGCAAGTTCGTTGTTGAGTATACGGTCTAGTATGATTATACTTAGAAATAATCCTTAGAAAGAATTGTTTTCGGTAAAGAGATGTTTCACAAATGTTTATTGTTAACGAATTATAACGGCTTGTGATTTGTTGTAACTGTTAAAATTATAACGGTTAATAATTTGTTGTAACGGTTAATATTATAGCAGTTACTATTAGCGGTTAATAGTTATAACGTTAAATTTATTACTATAAAGGTTAAAATTTTATTTTATTTTGATTTACAAATTTAGCAATTATGGATGATACGAAAGCGGAACGGTTACTGAAAATCTTAAATAAAAAGAAGGAAATTTTATTCGAAAGAGTTCAGAGAATATTTGATTTATCGAAAAAATGTACCGAAGCAAAAGGTGCGGCGAGTTTTAAATTATCTTATCCATTATTAGATAAGACATTACGAGAATTTGATGAACTCGAAATGAGAATTAATGAAATTTCTCTAGAATTCGTAGAAGATTTCGAACCGACATTCACGAAATCGATATTCGAGATGGTCGAACAGATTGAGGGGGTAGCCAACATTGTTATGCACCCGAAGTCGGATGGCTCAGACAAAGGGAATTCGGGCGTTCAAGCGACAGTTGCGGGCAAAACTAACGCGGCACGTTTACGTACGATCGAAATTCCGCGGTTTGATGGCTCACTAGAACATTGGCCTGTTTTTTATGAATTATTTAATACCCTTGTACATGAGGACTCCTCTTTATCGGCTTTGGAAAAAATGCAACATCTGACCTCTAGGCTCACGGGATCGGCATTGAATATTTGTAAACATGTAAAACCAACATCAGCTAATTATGAAATAATGTGGAAGGCTTTGATCGATCGTTATAACGATGAACGCACGTTGGCAAGTAGTTATGTCGAAGAAATTTTTCGTTTTCCGCCCCTTCGTTCGGAATCTCGAGAGGGTATAATTTCAGTGTTAGATGGTTTCTGCGCGCCCATTGCGGCGTTAAAACAATTGAATATTGGTGATGTGGGGGAATTTGTTTTTCTGAATCGGTGTTTAGCGGTTTTAGATCCAGCCACAAAAGGAGCTTTTGAAGCCGCCCATCGAGATAAAAGGCTTCCGACATATTCGGATTTGGTGACCTTTCTGGAAAAACAAATTAGATGTTTACCTCCTACCGAAACGCAAATTAAACCTAAAATTCATAATCCTAGTCAACAAAAAAAATCTAACAAGGCAACTCATTTTCTTATAGCCAAAGCGGAAGAAATAAAAGGAAAAAATTGTGTGTTTTGTAAAACTGGTATTCATCCGTTAAAGGGTTGTGCCAAATTTTTGAAACTAACCCCTTGGAAGAGATTCAAAGTTGTCAAAGCTGCCTTTCTGTGTCTCAAGTGTCTTTCAAACCAACATAGAGTTTCAGAATGTGACTCGGTTAATAGTTGTAGTAAATGTGAATTGCCACATAACACGTTGTTACATTTTGAACATGGTCGTAATAATGAAAAGTCGGAAACGCATCTCGAAACCACTGAATCAGCGGAGGTTCCCTCGACAACCTTATGCTCGATGAACATGGCCGCAAGTTCCGCGGACCACTCAACTGTTATTTTGTCAACGGTGGTGGTACATGCGGAGAACTCTCAGGGTAGTCGCCGACCCATTCGGTTTTTACTAGACAGTGGTAGTCAGTCTAATTTTTTAACCACATCCATTTGTCGAAAATTAAATTTAACTGTTGAGCAAAACTTTCGCTCGTCAGTTCTTGGGTTTGGTGGATCAAGGAATACTGTTCGTGGTAAAACCTCTTTGCGAATATTTTCTCGGCTTGATTCGAGGGTGTGCTTTACAATCGCACCATTAGTCGTTGATCGTATTGTCGATCAATTACCTTCTATGACATTGGACGTTTCTCGCTTGGCCCATTTGCAGCATTTACAGCTGGCTGATGAGAAGTTTCATTTACCTGGCGAAATCGATGGGGTGCTTGGAGCCGAACTGTTTCCATTTATAATGGGTGGGGCAAAATTAGTCGATTCTCCGGATATGCCCATGGCGATTGAGACTCCCCTAGGGGTTATAGTTATGGGAAAAGCGCCTATTTCGGAAAGTTCTCCCGTACCCATCTCTCTCCTCACCACCGTAAATGAGTCTATCGGTCCACTTATCCAACGATTTTGGGAACTCGAAGATATTTCCTCGATGGAGGGTGTCTGCTTAGATCAGGAGGATATAGAATGTGAGCGGAATTTCGTTGAAACCGTTCAACGCGACGAAAGTGGCAAATATATCGTCACTCTCCCTTTCAGAGAAAATCCTGAGTCACTAGGCCATTCGTATCATTCGACCCTAAAGCGGTTTTATAATCTGGAGAAACGCTTTGTCCAAAATCCTGATGTGCGTGAGGCCTACCATGCGGTAATTTCGGATTACCTTCAACAGAAACATATGTCGCTTTCTCCTGATTCAGAAGATGGAGAAGGATATTTTATACCTCATCACGCGATTTTCAAGCCTCAGAGCTTAAGCACACCGGTGCGGGTTGTGTTCGATGCTAGTAGCAAGACTAGCTCAGGTAAATCGTTGAATGATATTTTGCACGTGGGCCCAAAACTGCAAACCAACGTCGTTGAGTTGTTGTTGAATTTTCGTTTATTTGCTTTCGCCCTGACTGCAGATATTAGACAAATGTATCGTCAAGTTTGGGTCTCTCCAAAACACAGAAAATTCCAAAAAATTTTGTGGAGATTTGAGCCTAAGGATCCAGTACAGGTTTATGAATTAAACTCCGTCGTTTTTGGCATCACTTCCTCACCATATTTGGCATTGAGGACGGTCAAACAGCTTGTACATGACGAAGGTAGTAGATTCCCGGTTGTTTCCGAAGTCGTGCCCAGAGACATGTATATGGATGACTTGATTACTTCTCTCCAATCTTTCGATCAAGCCGAGCAACTATACGTACAATCTCGGGAAATGTTTCAGACTGGTGGGTTCGAGCTGGTCAAGTGGTCCACTAATTCTGAGCATCTCAGAAAAAGGTTCGTAGTCGATAGTGAGAACCATGTACATAGGGAATTCGATGTTGGAAACCATATTTGTTCCATTTTAGGTCTCAGGTGGCATCCTGATAATGATGAGTTCGATTTCAAAATAGAATTCGTACCTCGGGTGGGTACCAAGCGTGAAATTTTGTCTACGGTCGCTCGAATTTTTGATCCTTTAGGGTTCTTAGCGCCTCTCACCTTATATCTGAAAATACTTGTCCAAATGCTTTGGCAGGAAAAATCGGATTGGGACCAAACACCTGGCAATGAGATCGTTACAAAATGGAATTTATTTCAAGAGCAATGCTCTAGTTTGAGTTCTATTAAAATTCCACGTTTTCTGGGCATCTCCCACGAATTTCAACTAACCTTGATCGGATTTTCAGATGCTTCGGAATCGGGATATGGAGCCGTTGTTTACCTCAGGGTGGTCCAGAATGATGGTAATGCCTTTGTGCGGTTGGTGGCTGGCAAATCTAAGGTGGCACCGACAAAAACCGTTTCAATACCTCGTCTCGAGTTGTGTGCCGCACTCTTACTCGCAAATTTATTGCAACTCGTTCTTCATAGTTTCAGAGCTCGTAACGTAAATCCGTCGGTTAGAGCGTTTACTGACTCTACCATAGTGCTATATTGGCTGAGTTCGTCACCCAGCCGCTGGTCCACATTCGTAGCCAATCGAGTGGCTAAGATTCAGTGTCTTGTCGAAAGGCCAAGCTGGGCCCACGTGGATGGGAAACAGAATCCGGCCGACTGTTTGTCCAGAGGTTTGACCCCTCAGGAATTGTGCTATCATCCGTTGTGGTGGAATGGTCCGAGCTGGTTGGTCGAAGAAGAGGAAAGTTGGCCCATTACAAGTTTATTGCCGGAATTGGTCGAGCTGCCTGAACAAAAGCCGAAGGTATGTATGATAACAAAGTCCCATAAAAGTGAAAACAGGGTTTATGATATTATTTGTTCCTACTCGTCCTTTGCAAAACTACGGCGAGTTATGGTTTATGTCTTACGATTCTGTCGGCTACTCCCTCGACAAGAATTTATCACAAGGGAAGATTTAGTAAAATCTGAACAGGTTCTTTGTCGTAACATACAGTCGCAGCATTTCCAGCAGGACATATCTGCTCTCCAGAATGGAAAACCATGTTCCAATCGCATTCAACGTTTGGCTCCGTTCCTAGCCGATGGATTAATTCGAGTCGGAGGACGACTGCAAAATGCAGCAGTTGGCTTTGAATATGCGCATCCCATAATTCTACCCAAAATCGATCCGTTCGTACGCATATTGGTGCGTTATTACCATTTAGAGAACCTTCACACAGGTCCCAGTTTGCTCTTATCGTTGTTGAGACAAAATTATTGGATTCTCTCCGCTCGATCTGTTGTCCGGAAAGTGATACGAGAGTGTAATATTTGTTTTCGAGTCAAACCCAAGTCTTCTTTTCCAGTTATGGGAAATCTCCCGAGCTGTCGAGTGACCCAAGTCAAGGCATTTTGGAACACCGGAGTAGATTATGCCGGTCCTTGGCAAATAAGTATGGGACGTCGACAGAACTCAGCCACTCAGAAGGCCTATATTTGCCTTTTTGTGTGTTTAGCTACGAAAGCTATCCATTTGGAACTCGTGACTAGCTTGTCTACGGCTGCCTTTCTAGCCGCATTCAAAAGATTTTTGTCTCGTCGTGGTGCTTGTTCCACGATATATTCGGATTGTGGAACCAATTTTGTCGGTGCTAAGAGAGAATTGAATGAACTCTCAAGCTTACACTCATCCCGAGAATTCAAAGATACTCTGATAGATGGGTTGAGTGAGTATAAAATTGAGTGGAAATTCATTCCTCCAAGTAGTCCTCATTTTGGAGGAATTTGGGAATCCAACATTAAAAGTGTCAAATCCCATCTATCGCGGGTCATAGGAGAGCAACGCCTGACATATGAGGAGTTCAACACTCTCCTAATTGAGGTTGAGGCATTGATGAATTCCAGACCATTATGCCCTCTTTCGGAGGATCCATCAGAGCCTTTGGCATTGACTCCTGCACATTTTTTGAACCTTACACCCTTAAAATCATTACCTGCGGACGCAGTGTTGGAATTACCCTCGAATCGTCTCTCCCGCTATCAGTTGTTAGACAAATTGGTACAGTCTTTCTGGTCGCGGTGGAGCAAGGAGTATTTGCATGAGCTCCAAGTCCGAACGAAATGGACACAACCTTCCTGTGCCATACGCGTGGGGACAGTGGTTCTCGTAGATCAAAGTCCTATGCCCCCCCTACAGTGGCCGTTAGGCATAGTCGAGGAGATTTTTCCAGGCCAAGATGGAGTGGTGAGAGTGGCCGCAGTTCGAACCAACAAAGGGATAATGAGACGGCCGATTGTAAAGCTCTGCCCCTTGCCTAGTCAGTAGAGGATGCGAAATTGTAAATATGTAGATAGATAATCGTTGTGGTTTAGTTGAATTTCTTTTAATTTTTTGAGGTATAAAATATCCGATTGTTGTAGAAGTTAAGAATTTTGATTTTTCTTTTTGTAGTCTCTCCAATCCTAAAACTCCATTGTTCAGAAGAGGAGTCTTCAGGGGCGGGGGTATGTTTGAGCCAATTTAAAATTGTAAAATAAATACAATTATTTTTAATAATTACTAATTATGTTTCATTAATATCCAGCAATTTGATGGGCTGGAAGGGGAACTCCGCGCATGCGCACCGTGCGCCTATGGGCATTGGCCGTTTGATATACGCGCCGTGTATTGTAGTTTGAAACATCGCAGAGTTTAGTCGAAAAAGTGATGTTTTGTAAATTGTTTTGTATAGATGGTCGTGGAAGATTTGTATAATTACAGGAAATCGGAGAGCACGAAAGAAGTTGGACGTATCAACGTGCAGGTAAACGGATTGATTCCTCAAGTTTTCCTTCTAATCATTTTCTATCCCATCCCAAAAACCCCCCTTTACCTGCAGAAAGACCGCACAACGACTTTTCCAACAGAGGGTAAGTAGGAAATTTATTATTGTTTTTTTTTTTGTTGTTTTTCTTCGATTTCAATGTTCGTCGTAGTAAAGAATACAGTCCACTGCTTTAGCCGCTATCAGAAATTTTACCGCCGATTGAATCGCGTAAACAGGTGTATTTGATAATTTACAGATTTTATGACTTGTAACTAAGATGAAAGGATACAAGAATTTTATATAAATGTTTGAAAATGACATTTAATGTCGAAACGTCTTATTAAAATCATACTTGACTGGATAAAGGTTTTTTATTGAGTTATGAAACATTAGATAAATTTCAGTCCAGTGTACATCCTTTTTAAAAGGTTCAGTTAGTTTCCATAACAAACGGTCCCATTAAATAATATTAAAATAGAAATTATCCACTATAATAATCTCCTGTGTTCATTTTTGGTAATTTTTCGCTAACATCAATTTCTTGAAATGTTTTATAGTATTGGTTTTAAACAATATTGGTTAAAACAGTGTAATATTTATCATTATAACTATTATTACATTTATTTATTATTATAAGGGAAGTAGTATTAAATTGGGAAAGTCCTGATGGGCCGCAAACCCGTTATCTGGGTTACGATAGTATGATGTAGTGTTGTTATGCTAACCGCAGGTGACTTCCAAGATATATGGCATAACTAACTATGTGCAGAAGATATATGTATGTTAAAACGTTCATATATAATTGAAATGATTACCTAAATATACACTTTTCCCATAATTACGTTCTCTTTAAATGTTGATGATAACTTGTATTTTTGGAAAATATTAATAGGGTAAAGAATTAACAGTTAAAACTTGCTGTGACTCAACTCGAAGCGACAACCTGCGGAATAATTACCATTCCTTTTTTTATTAATGTTTAAAACATAATTATTTTGATCAGATACTTCAGTAGATCTAATAAGTATCGGATAATAAAAGGTTTTGAAATATTCATCCGATCCTACAGATCGGTTTATCCTCTCCTCAAATTCTGTTGCCCGAGTTTTCAAGTCCGAATAATAAGGAGAAGAGAAACACAAATGAACTCTGATGAAAAACATGAAAGGGGTTGGGGGTCTGTTGGAAAATCATCTCTGGAAAAGAGGGGATGTTTTTTTTTCCTTTTATCGTTTCACTAACGAAGTCATCTCGACCCGACTCGATTAAAAGCGTTGGTCGAACTGCCCAGTATCGATCTTACATTAACTTTTGAAAAATGGTCCAGAGCTCTGCCTTAAATCTCTGAGTTAATATTAACCGGGATACTATTTTTTTGTAATAGTATCTTTGGCCCAATGTCCAATGACTTATAACAGGTTCTGTTGATCATTTCTGATGATCAAGCACTTGGTTAGAGATGTCTACTTAAAAGTGCTGGGTGAGCCCATCTCCTGATCTCTAAGTATCTACCCGTTGCTATTAACACATTAAAAAAAAATTTTCGCCACAGCCAGATTTTAACTAGGGACCTTCATAAGGCAACTCAGCGAACTAAAACGCTTCCTATATATTTTAAAAAGGTTAGCAAACTAAAAGCATTAACTATTTTTTTTTTTTTTTTTTGGTTTTAAAAAATGACCAGATCAACTATCTAAGTTATGGTAGTAACGATAGGCGACTTTAATAGTATAAACCTGTGGTCATGAGATAGTGATTATGTGTAGTTGATACGAGTTCCGCTGATGGCGCATCGATCGCTAAGGGCCTACTCTAATGAGTATACTGATTGAACTTTGGCAATTTGGAAGTGAGAGGAGTGGCTTTTGGTATATCGGGAATGTTTGGCGTTTCAAGATTAATGCTGAAAACTATGGGTTTTCATTACATGATAAATAACATCCTCGCTAAATACATGTTTGTTCATTTAACGTCACTTTTTGCTGCTATGGCTAATCGGACGATGCTACTTGGAGCTCTAAATTTTGCCTATCCAGGTTTAATTAGGATAGGGATTTTTAACGAGTACCTGACATCGTACAGGCTCGGGGCCCCCGTTTAACGTTCCTTCCGAAGGTCGGCGTAACTACGGATGTTTTACTCCCTCCTCCCTAAATCCTAGGACCAATTGCCTGGCTACAAACCCGCGATCTTGGGCATAGTAGTTTGTTACGCTAACAACCAGGCCATAGGTCGCCCCTCGCTAAATATATATAAGCAATTCGGGAACAACTACCTATTAAATTTAAAGAAATATATAAAGTTATGATGTGGCACAATGATTTTAAAAACAAAGTACCTCTACAACTCAAGAAGGGTAATGGATTGCACATGGTAGAAACCGTACTGTATCGAAGACAACCCTTGTAAAGGGAGATGATATGTTCGAGACCACACTCAACGTTTCTTCCTCAATTAAGGGTAATTTATAGAGGCTAGGTGAGCCCTAGGAGGGTTGGCCTATCTTACAGGATTTATCCACAGCTGTCAATTTAACAGGCTTAAATGCAATACATTATTTATTTATATCTGCCACAAATATAACTTACTGGTGTACTTCACAGCTCCCTGCTCATTCACTATTATATTTAAACCAAAAACATCTCAGGTACTAGAAAATCTTGGTAGCCGTATAGCAGTGTAGAACTGAGTTGCTGCGTAGAAGTTGCCGGGCTCAGCTGTGCCCGACAAATTAATTATTCTTTGAGCATATGTTCGTGAATCTTGCGGAATCTCCAGCCCTCATTTGGGCGCTCTAAGCATCTTTAAATAAGGTACCTTTCATAGGGGAAAACGCCCTCTATGAGTTGTAGTGTTTCATTTTGTTTTGTTTTTTTTTTACTAGAAACAAACAATTTTTAATAATATCCTCGGAAATAAAAATAATTTTATTAATGACTGTATATTGTAACTGTTACTGACCGTAGATAGATTAAAGGACCGACTTACACACAGTTTAGTTTTTATTATCATCTATACTTCGAAATGTTTGTTAAAACGTTCATATTTTTATATTCCAAACTTTTAAAAAAGAAACTAATAAAAAGTTAAAACTTTTTGTGACCTGACTCGAAGTTACCATCTACGGAACTGATGCCCGGCTTTGTAATAATATTAAGAAATATATATTAGAATCTATTTATTTTTTTGTATATCATAATATTTATTAATAATTTATATTTTAATTATATTTTCGCAATGTTGACAATCCTCGAGCTCAATAATTGAAGTGAAGTTAATTGTCTCATTTGATTGGCGGCCCCGAGGGTGTAGCTTTGAAGTAGGTCACAGCTGTTAGCCTCAATCAAGCTTTACTACCCCGCCTTCTCTAACCTCTGATTTTCATTCCACCTGCAATTAGTTATATAACTTGTAACATGTTACATGTAACTTATAACATATAACATATAACAAATTACAATTAACAAAAATCCTGATACATTATTTTTAAATATTAATATAAAAACCACCTTGTTTAGACGAGTTAAAAATCTGGATTTGAACTCTGAAACTCTTGTACCCTGGGTCACCTGAGGAGTTATGGTAGTGGTTAATATCACAACATTCTATGTCCAAGATTCCGGGTTCGCAGCTCGACTTGTGGCCTTTGGATATTTTAAAAGAAGAAAAAAAATCTCAGTTATGCCACCCTTCGTAGGGGGCGTAAAATGGGTGTCAAGACAGTATGTCGGGTGAAGATCCCAATCCTAATTATACTTGGTTAGGCAAAATTCAGGAATCCCACTGCAGAATCGTGCGATTAGCCGTAGCAGCATAAAGCGACGTTATCTGAATAATGAACTGTGTCCTTCGAAAAATGAGTTGACATTTAACCGGTGCATAAAAAGGTAGGATTCTGCGAAAATAAAAAATAAATGTATCCGGACGAAATCAAAGAAACTTTAATGATTTATTTCAGTAAGAAAATATTTGCGATTGCACAATTGTATAATATTTAGAAGAAGTTTGCGAGAAATGTATGATTGTATGAAATGTAATTGAATTGATCTCCATCAATTTTCTGGACATTAATTTTTCACTGGGTCATACCAGCTGATCGTCTGAGGAAGCAGGAGTTCTTCCTGTATTAATAATAATAAAATAATTAATTATAAATTTATTATTATTATTATCTCTGACAGATCTCTTAAGGCTGGTGTAGGTGCCTGATAGAGGCAGCCTCTCCACTGTACTAAAAATACCCCTCCAAAAAGGCACTACAATAACTGTGGTAAAACCAGATATGGTAAGGGACAGAGACTATGTGCTTTCCCAGTCTAGAGAAACTGCTGAAAATATAGCGAAGGATTCTTAGGAGCCAATATAATGCCAGAAGGGTGCAGGATAAAATCCAACAAAGAAATTTAATGTGTAATCCCTGACTTTGAAACAGAAATGATGGTAAGAAGAGGTTTTATGGATACATGCAGAGGATGAGCGAGGAGAGATTAAACAAGAAAATTTCCAGAAAATTATAGGTTTCAAATTCTACCACGGATAAACAGTACAAATCAAACAGGAAACACACATACTCGGGATTATGCCAGAATTCAGTGAAAACAGGACAGAATACCAGAAATTCCTGAAAAATGTTGTACTTACGGTAGTCAGTAAAAAATTTCCATCCAAGACCAAGCCGGAAGAAATGAGGCAAACGTTCAGTGAAGTCCTCAGGTGAAGATGAGGCAAGGAGATAGAACTGAAAATGAAACCTGCATCACAGTCATGCAGTACTTTAGGGCTGTGTTGCTACAAATAATATAAAAGTTAACGAACATGTTTTTGTCAATAATAAGTTTATTGGCCTATATGTAAGTAGTATCAACTTATTCAAGATAAGGTTAACTAAAAGATAAATGCTATATATATACTTTATGGTTTTGCCCCCTCTCGAAATGGAGCACTCATATGTTTCCCTCCAAGTAACCATATCCTTGTTAACGGATGCCGAGGCCACTGGGCCATTTCCCAGCCGACGAGACAGCTCAGCTATCTAGTGAGGGCACTATATTGCAGTATGTAGGCGGTTCAAACAAGGTCCTTGGAGGGTCGAGAACCCTTAGTTAGCTCAGCCGACTAGGGCCAGCCCTTGCGGTCATTAGCCACCGGCTCTAATAAACAACAAACAACGTCGGATCTTTTATTCAAGATGCAGTGTCTCCCTTTCTATGAGATTATATAGTTAGTGCTGTTTTTCATTAACATGAATTGACTTTTGTACTCCAAGGTTATCGGGGAGGGATTAAAGGGCGAATTTTAAATCTTTTTCGAACCTTAAATTCATTAATCCGTTATTTTTCTTGAATAATATTACTTGACCTTGCATATAAGGGGAAGAAAATGGTCCGGGTGGAGATCAGAAAAATAATTTATATATAGTTGAACTTAGTATTTGAAAGCAAACGTTTCGATTCACATTGCTGGTCTTCTTCAGGGGTTATAATGAGCTCTGAGGATGAAGTAAATAATTGATAATAATAATAATACGAAGTCTGAAATACGGGCGCATACCTAACCTTCCTATCTTTGATATCATAAAATTCTCTGAGCGAGTTAGCTCAATGTGTGAGGATTTTCTGTGCTACTGGGTTCAATTCCAGCTATGGAAGATAAATTAATCGGTTTGTTAACCCCACGGATGGACCTTGTAGGACCTATAGATCCTCCTGAACCTCGCACAGTCTCTCTAAAGTGGATATCCTTAATAAGGGGGAAGTCCTGGCGGTTGAACGTGTAGCAAGAAAATCACTCCGATGCACAACCGTTGTCTTAAAAAATTTACAGTCTACCATTTACTGATCCCAAGACCGTTCAAGAGTTGTAGTGGTACTTTTTTTTTTTTTAATCCGATCTACAAATTTCACAAGTACTTTATAACTAAGTTGTTAATGCTTAAGGTAAAACAAAATAAAATAAAATATACATATGATGCAATGAAAAAAGCTTTGGCTTTTACCAGACCAAAAACCTCAGCGTTAGGCCCTACGTCATTGTTGATGGTGAGTTGGACAGGCCCGCCTACCTTCTCTCTCAGCCTGTTCGATCAAGCGTAAGTCCTGTCGTGTCTAATCATTTGTCTCAATATTATATTAATCAATCAATATCTTTAGGCTGGCAACCAGTGGGGCGGTCTGCCTACCCATGCTACTATAATATAATTTGAAGGGCGTTGGCTTCAGTACATGGTGAGGACTGTACTATTCTTGAAAAACGGTTGCGCAGGAAGGTAATTTCTCCAAGACCGCGTTTTTTTCCTGCAAAGAAAGGTACCCGCATTATTAAGGCTGGGTGGAGCACAGGAGTATCTGTCCGCCATAGGGTCCATCCGTGGCAATAAACCAATTAAATAAATTACCTGCCACAATTTTGTCGGACGCGAAACATAAGATTCACTTTGTCTTATTTAACATGGTTTCAGTCTAATTATGAACCAGACGTTTCAGGACCATAAAATTTCTTGAATATCCTAGCGATAAATTGTCTGTTCTCATGTAATCTTCAGTTATTTAATTTATTATTTCACATTTAAATTTTCTCCGTATCGTTGATCACCTGTCTGAATATAGCCTTGTCAATTGTTTTCTATAATTAAGTTAAATTTATTGATGTGAATACTGTCTCTGATTGTTTATGATTGTTGTACAATTTCTTAAATCTTGTCTTCTATAATAATATTTGAATTCAGTGTAATGAAAATTAAGTAACTTGCAAATCTTGTTTATTAATATTTTTAAAATTTTCTTGGCAAAATTAATTGTTTATAAATTCATTTAAATAAATTAATAATAGTCAAACTCTAATAAAGTATTTCAAAAGTTATAGTTTTGATATAGCTATTATCAAAACAAACACTAGACTAATTATTTTACAATACTTACTGAATATATAATAAATTTTAATTTATATATGTAAACCCAGTTCAAATCCAGTTGTGGCAGATTAATTATTTGATCTGTTAATCCACGGATGGACCCATAGGATCTGTGGGTCTTCCTTGGGCTCACCCAGCCTCCATAAAGTTGGTACCCAAAAGTTGAAAAATCTGGCGGTTAAACTTGATCTCGGATAACTTACCTTCCTGTACAGCCGTTGTTCTTGAAACCACACAGTCTCTACCATGTACTGATCCCCAAGACTCTTCAAGTGTTGTGGTAGTACAAGTTTTTGTATGGATTATATAAATAACGTTATTATGATATATAATGCTAATTCGACGATCCACTGGTTTCTTAGCTTGCAGCTAATAGGCTTAGGAACACAACGGCATAAGCAGGCAAGTATAAACCACTTGGAATTTGAACTTTAGCTAGGGAGCAATTTGAAATCATTCTTTCGGAAAATTGGTAATTAGTCACAATGAGGCTTCAGATCTATCTCATTTGATAATTTTGTTTTAATATCTAAGAGAGATTGTATATTTTTATCTATTTTAATATGTTAATTATTAAAAAAATAATTCAATAGCGTTAAAGCAATCTATGAAAAAAAAAATCGTTACCCTAACTATGAAATTAAGCGACTACATTTGTTGTAGTTCTTGGTTTATCATATTTTTTCTATAGCACGCTTTAATCGTGAATGAATAATATTATATAATATATTATAATTTAATGCAAAATATACAATAAATAAATCTATAGAAAAAAACTCTGTACCTCTACAATCAATGAATGGTTCAATGCACTGCTGTGAGGATAGCATTCATATAGAGAAGTGATTTGTCCGAGATCACGCTCAACAGCCAGCTTTTCACCCAATTAAGGGTACACACTTTTTAGAGGCTGGGTGGGCCCAAGAGTTGCCTATAGATTCCACAGAAATAGAATAGAATAGAATAGAATAGAAAACAAACTTTATTCTGGGACCAAGTCCCTTTAGAATAACAATAAAGAACAAGTAAAATAAACATAATATTCATCTGGCCAGGAGGCACATAATGATACAAATCAAGAAGTAATCATGAGTGACAAAACATAATAGAAATAGAGAAAGAAAAAAAAAATAAATAAAATAAATAACTGATTAAAAAGTAATAGACTTTACAGGAATTTAACCAATTTTCTAGAAAAATAAAAATAAAAATAAAACATATATATATAAAGGTTTGATATTAACAAAATAATAATAAATAACATTAATATAATAGTTAATAACGGAATTGCTAAATAAAGCAAATAAATTGCATAGCATGCAATAAAGTATTTACAAAGTTTGTATCTTCTTTGTTGTTGGAAAAATAGACAAACACGTAGGTAACGAGATCGTGTATTCGACACACATTAATTCAAGCGGAAGATTGGCCTGCCTGGAGAGCATTTTTTTGGGATTCCAAGAGATGATGGAAAAGCAGGGATTTAAATGAGGCCAGTGAAGATGAATGGCGGATGAAAGGAGGGATTGAGTTCCACACAGTGGTGGAACGGGCGAGGAAGGAACGGTCGAATGCCTTAGTTCTATGGGATGGAATGTAGAGATCGGAGAGGCGGGATCTTGTTTGATGGTGTTGGACAGTAGATTTAAATTGAAGGAGACTATAGATGTATGAAGGGTGTTGCGAGTTAATGGATTGGTATAGAAAAACACTAAGGAAATAATGTCTACGAATGGGTGGGAAGAGCCACTTTAACTCATCATAATGATGTGACACTCGGGAACGCCTCGGAGTACCAAGGACAAATCTTAAAGCGCAGTTCATAATTCTTTTTAAGCGATCCTCTAGCAATTTCGAGAGGCCCCCGTATACCACACAACAGTAGTCAAAGTGGGGGAAGATAAGGGAAGATACAAGAAGCTTCCGGGTAGATTGTGTAAGGAGATGCCGGGATCGATGGAATAATTTCAGGGAACTAATTGATCGTCGGGATATTTGGGCGACATGTGGTTTCCAAGAGAGGTTTTTGTCCATGGTAATGCCTAGGTTTTTAACGGAGGAGTTGAAACTGATAGGGTTGTCGTTTAGGATCAATGTTGGGAGGGTGGGGATAGTTGCAAGAAGGGAATTGGAACCTAGAACAATGGCCTGGGTTTTCATTGCGTTCAATTCCAATTTGTTCAGCTTTGCCCAGGCACTGATCCTATCGAGGTCTTGCTGAATACTGGCGAACGCGAATGATAGCTCAGAAGGAGGAAAGGATAAATAGATTTGGAAGTCGTCAGCATATAGATGGTAGGAACAGTGGTGAACGGATTTAGGAAGATCGTTGATGTAACAGTTAAAAAGGATAGGAGAGATGCTTGAGCCCTGTGCCACGCCTGAGGATAGGGCTAGGAAAGAGGAAAGGGGTTGGTTGGGCATAGAAACCGCTTGGGACCTGCCAGAGAGGAAGGACTGGAACCATAGTATAGAGCTGTTGGAAAAGGACAATGACTTTAGTTTGGAAAAAAGGATAGAATGGTCCAAGGAATCAAAAGCTTTGGAAAAATCTAATAGGATTAGCACGGTTAGTTGTTTGTTGTCCATGGCTTTATGTATGTCCGTAGTGATTTTGGTAAGGGCAGATTGAGTGGAAAAACCAGGACGAAAACCAGATTGCAGCGGATCCAGGAGTTTGGACTGTTTGAGAAAATTTGATATTTGCGACTGGACTATTCTTTCGAAAGGTTTGGAAAGGTTGGAAAGTATGGAGATTGGCCGGTAGTCTTTGGGAGAAAAAGGGGTAGAGGTTTTATTTATAGGATGGACTAGGGCTTTTTTCCAAGAAGTTGGGAATATTGCGTTTTGTAGTGAGAAATTATAAATGAAAAGAAGGACAGGTAGGATATCGATGAGGCATAGTTTGAGTAGTTTGACGGGAATCTCATCAAAGCCAGTAGAACTGGAGGAGGATTTGAGAACGGAGGAAATAATGTCGGTAGGTGAAATGTCAGAGAAAAAAAAATTGTCGGGGTTGAAAGATGGAGTTAGTGAGAAGACGGAGGGTGATGATATTGATGTGTTAGTTGAGGTAGACAAAAAATACGAATTCATTTCATCTGGCGAAGCAGGAAAGGCTCTGGAATATGTTGAATTGCAGAGGGAGAGTTTTCGGAGGAGTTGCCATTTAGATTTAGGATCGGGAGCCGAGGAAAGGGCTTCGTGGAAATATTTGGATTTTGCTTGTCTGATTCTGAAATAGATTTGTAATGCGTTGAAATTGAGAAGACAGTATTGAATATGGTTTTAGTGAATCCAAAATCCTCAATATCTTTTCATATTTATGTGTTAATGAATAATATTAAATTTAACTAACGAAAATTACAATTTTCAGTTATTTTTTTTACAAAAGTCATGTGTAATTTATTTTTAAGTTACTTAATTTTCATTTATTCTATAATAAAAAATAAAAGGGCTGAAAATAAAATGAGCTTTGTCCATAAAATTATGTAAAGTGAAAATTATTTAATCTGCAGATAAATTAATTATATAATTCACTTACGGTAAAAACCATAATTTTATTGTAGTAATGAAATTCATTAAAAACTCAATAATTCTCCAAAATATTAATAATAATAGTAATAAAGTTTTTATTTATTCCAGGACAAATACATTTATAATAATAATAGGAAAAATATGATATAAGCTAAAATGTCTTAGAGTAAAATATAACTACAATTAAATTACCATGTAATTATGATTTAATTAATTATATTTAATGGGCTGTAAAACCAGAAAAAGATAAAAATTTATCCGTAGTACAAAACATTTATCCAAATTATTAATAACTAATTAACTGATTGGGGAGCAGAGAAGATCAGTGGTAGAGAGCTAAGTTGCAATGCCAAAGGTCTTGGGTTCAAATCCCGCTCGCTGGCAAATTTTTATTTAATCCGTTAGCGGCCGAAGTTGGATCTTAAGAAATCTAAGATCATACTGGGGTTCACCCAGCCTCTATAAATTGGGAACCCAAAATAAGGGAGAAAATTCTGACTGTTAAGCGTAATCTAGGAAAAATCACTTTCCTCCACAACCGTAGTCTATCAAACAGTACAGTCTCTGGAACCCAGCCCTTCACAGTGGTAGTGGTACAGGTGTGTGAATTAACCAATTAGTATACATTGTATTAAATGTTATAAGCACAGTATAAAAGGAATTTATAATAATGTAAATTTAATTGAATATTATAAACAAGGGTTCCCTAAACCTCAGATAATGGTGGTTTTTATGAAGGTGGGTTGAGGTCTGGATGGTTTTCTTCATCGTCGGTAACCTGAAGGGAAAACCAGGAGCAGTATCGGTGTTTATGGGCACTGTTTGTGGTTTGCCCTTCTCTACTTCCATCAGCTATAAATAAAGTCACCACAACCCCCGGTTCTCCCCCTTCTATATTATACTACAATCCTCTAGTTAGTGCTCTTTTTTAGTAAGAAAATCAAGTAGAAATAAAAACAATTTATATAATCACTCCTAAATAAATTACCGCTCCTAGTAAATAAATGGACATTTGGCATATTTTTCAGAAATATTTATTTATCATAAATTATTACATCCATGTCCTTAGAAACATTGATTTTATATTGTATAGTTATTGTGCATACGGGAGCTTTCAGGGTTAAAATTCAGATGTGGCAGAAAAATTATTTAATCTGTTAATTGCAATGGATGGACGCTGTTGGATCTACAGACCGTCCTGGGGGTTACCTAGTCCGTGTAAAGTGTGTGAAAAACCTGGCGATTGGGCGGAGTCTTTGGGCCACCACCTCCTTCCACAAGCGTTGTCCAAGAAATAGTACTCTCTATAACACGTGGAGATCTCAAGATTCTTGTATCATTGTAGCGGTAACCTTGGTTCTAGACGTCCAGGTTTTGTTTTTTTATTCTTAAAATTTGATTGATGTCGTTATAATCACTATGCGGAAACTATTTGTTTTACTAAACTCTAAGCAAAAGGATTTGATTTCGCATATTATTTGTCCACAACCAGACTCCATTCAATGCACTGATTATTTATTAAAACTGAATACTCGCATATTGCACCGTTTGAAACGGAACGGAAATGTCCGTTTTCAAAGAAAAGGCTATTTAGTAAAATAACTACAAAAACAAAACAATAAAAATAAACCTTTACCACTACAGCCCGGGGTTCACTACATGGTAGAGACTGTACTGTTTCATGGACAACGGTTCTGCAGGAAGGTGTCTTGTCCTAGGTCACGCTCAACCGCCAGATTTCTCTCCTTATTTTGGGTACCCTATTTTTATAATATTTTATAGAGACTGGGTGAGCCCCAGGAGGGTCCTAGATCCGATATGATCCATCTCCCGCTGCAAACAGACTAAATAAAAGTGCTGCCAGCAGCGGGATTCGAACCAGGATACTCGGCATGTCGACTCGGTGCTCTACTACTGAGCCACAACTATTACTAGGAAATATCTATAACATAATAACTTTGTGATTTCATAGTAAAGCAACTATTGCTAGGAAATCAAAAAGATTTTATTCAAAATGCCCCCCCCCTTGTCTATTCCTTTTTCCAAACGTGTTAATAAATTTTAAATCCCAGGACTGAAAAAATCAGGGTTTGGTAATGAAATGAAAGTCCGAATGTGCTGCCGTCCAAGTTGAAACCAATAAAAAAACTATCAGAAATTGCGCTTTTCCATGTTCTGATTTATTAGCATAGAAACGAATGATACAATACAATAATCTATCAATTATACAAGGATTAATTACAGCTCATTATGTAGAAGTTGTTTGCTATCCACAGCCCTTCTTTATTGAATACAATCAGTAAAGAACATGGAAGAGGTAATGGGACTGACTTTGCTGAAACTGTCCTAGACCTTGGATAAGGGCTGTAGGTGCTAGAGGACCTCTAGGATTAGAGGAGATAGGTATAGGATAGGCGAAATCAGGATTGCTGAGGACATAAGGCCATGAAGGAAGCCGTGAAGGTGGAACAGAGGTGGTAAAGGACATTAATAAACTAGGAGGAGGTTTAAAGAAAATAAGGTAACTAGCGGAACAGTTAAACAAGTGGATTCCGGGATTCGATTGCATTGTTTCCATTAGGCAGAATGGTAGTCATTACTAGAGGATTGTCTATCACCATAAAGCAAGGCTAGTAGTCTGGCACCCTAGCAGTTTAGCAGTCTAGTAGTTTCCTGTATTTCTTCCCTTCTTAACCCCCCCCCCCCCCGTAGGGTCCTTTATGGCTAAATGCATTTTTAAATTCGATTCGTTGTCCAGTGATGACTCTTCCTTTAGTGGGAAACAAGGTGATGAATAAAATATTCTTGAAACGAAAGGCTGAATAAAAAATAAACGCCAGTTAATAGTTTTCGGTCAGATTAACGAACGAGTGAGTCTAAGCGGAATCGTAAAGCACCTGCAAACTAATCTTGAACGGAAAGTATATTATTGAACAATAAAAATAAAATATGGCAGAGTATGATATAGAAATTGATACATCTAAATTAATAGTACGTAGATGTAACGAAGAAAAAAAGAATAGACGGGATACATTTTTATTTTATTTTTTTATTTATTGATATTTACAACTATATTACAGTAATATAACAAGTAAATTGGCTGAGTGATACATAATGAAATGATATAATGACAAGTAGAGAAACTACCCACTGGTAGTACTCAAATCGCATGTCCAACTAAGAAGGTCACGTGGCCATCTTTTTCTCAGACGCCTCGGAGGATTATCGGGAATTGAAGAGGAAGCTAGGTTTAAAACCAGAGGGTTTGAGTGGAAATGAAGTTTGTTATGAAAGGATAGATACCGGGTTCGGGCCAAATCAGCAACAAATGGGACATTAAGGTCGTTATGGATGACTATATTCTTAACAAAATAAGGAGCGTTGAGGATTTTACGAAGGATTTTGGATTGTAGGGATTGGATACGAGAAGAATTCGATGGCTTAGTGGAGCCCCAAAGCTCTACTCCGTAAGTCCAAATAGGTCGTATGATGGTCATGTAGATGAGTCTTTTGTAATTAATTGGGAGCGTTTGTCTAGTAAGTGTTGAAGTAGCCTGAAACAGCGAGTGGTTTCTTGTCTTTTCAGTCTCGTATGAGGATTCCAGGTTAATCGTTTGTCGAGATGCAACCCTAAGTATCGGATCTGTTCTACAGGCACAAGTGGGATATTATTAATGGGTACTGTAGGGCAGGAAGTCATTGGTTTACGACGTAAGGTAAAAGTGATTTGATGGGATTTTTGAGTATTTATTTTAATTCTCCAGTTTTGACACCATTCTTCAAGATCAGTGATATGGGATTTGAGCCTTTGGGATGCAATAACTGGATTGGTGTTGACTGATAATACACATGTATCATCAGCATACGTGGTAAGGGTAGTATTAGGATGAGTTGGGATGTCAGCTGTATAAACTATATAAAGGATTGGGCCAAGGATACTACCTTGAGGAATAATAAATTAATATGGAGAATCAGATGTGGGTTGTTCGTTAGGAAGGATTTTGGGAGCTCGTAAAAACATTATATGCAGAATAAAATTAATAAAAAGACCTAAATCAAATCTTGCTTCGAATGTATTTTATTGTATATTATACGCTATTAATATTATATTAAAGGTTTTGAAGAGATGCAGTAGATCATTTCGAATTTTAAATCTTGAACACACTCAAGATAAATGCATGATGCCTAGAAAAGACAAAATTGAAATACTTTTAATTTGTATTAGTTCATTTATAATATATATATGAACGACTTTAAAGCAACAATATGTCGTATATGTCATAGTCTAATTCATATAAGCCCTGCTGCCATTTCTTTTCATCTTAGCAGTCTTCCCCTCTAAGTCCTCTTGCCGCCGTTGCTTCCGGGATCTCTTCCATCCACCTAGTTCATTTATAATAAAGATTTAAATATTTTAGCATTCATCCATATCAAAATCAATAGATCCATACCAATTTTCGTATCTATAAATATATATGTAAGTATGTGGACAACTGTACTACTATAACCATGTAGAGCTTTGGGTTCATTACGTGATAGAGACTGTACTGCTTCTAGGATAACGGTTGTGAAAGAGGCGATTTTTACGAGATCAGGGGGTAGGGGTAATTAAAGTCCCGTCAAGTGAGGTCAGTTCAACGTCACCGTCTTATCTGTATCGGCGGCGTCCCTCACAATTTCTTACCATAAGTTAAAATAATAATAAACTAGAATATTTAACTATGGCAATATTTACTTATTTAATTATTAGAATCTAGCACAATTTTCGGTTTGGAGGTTATGTTACGCTTCCCATATAACAAGAAATTATACAGGTTGAAATTACTCATATTGAATTACCATTTTCTAACCATGTTAGTCATTCTAAAATTATATGTCAATTTAGTTTATTGAGGTAGATTTACAAGCTAATTTTTTTCCTAATTTTAATTTCATAGATAGCAAAACATATAATAGATAGAGTGCTGAGCTGCGGTATCTAAGCTCCCAAGAACTTTCATGGGTTGTAATGGTACAGGTTTTTTTGTATTTATTATCCTTTTAAGATCGTGGCATAGAAATGACGTAACGTGACTTCACATGACGGACTTCAACTACCCCTATTAGCAAGTTAGCAACCTGCGGAAGAAGTACTCAAAATAGTTATACAGCCAAAATAGTTATACTGTCTCTTACTTACTCCAATAAACGAAACTTACGGTTTATTAGAGTTAGGTCGGTTGATTAGTAGTTGGAAGATGTAGTAACTGGAACAGAAACTGATAGTGGGGCATTCATGCTGCCACGGCAGTAACTTCCACCATCTGAACGTTTCTTAGTTCATTAAACTTGGCGCACCTGACTGACCGATATCCCATTAGTTATGTTCTGATCTTCTGTTGTGATAAGGAGATCAAAAGCGAGACATGGACGTCCTCGGAGAATATCGATCAAGGACTGGCTACAATAAGACGACATCGGGAAAGTGGTGGATGAATAGAGGCAGTTAGGAGTGACTTCCAGATGGTCCGGCTCCCACCCTCGCCCATTAGGACCGCTTCTTAGGGGCAGTCCTTCGCCTCCTCGAAGGGCGTCGAAGAGGAATGGAAAAGGAAATTTACTATTCATTGATGGTTTCATTCATATATACATACATACTTACATTTCCTATATTATTCTTTTATCGGAAGTAAATTGTTAAAGAAGAAGCTTCGATAAAATAACAGAAACTTGGAACTTGCTTTTGATTCATAGCTGTAAAACTACAACCCATGAAGGGTTGGGTTCAGTACACAGTAGAGACTGTATCGTTCAAAGGCGACGGTTTTGCAAGGTGTTAATTTGTCCTAAACCACGCTCAAACGCCAGGTTTTTCCCCTTGGAAAGTTCTTTGGATACATACTACATTGAGGCTGAATGAGTCAAAGAGAGTATGTAGATCCCGCAGTGTCATCCGCTGCTGTTGACAGGTCAAATAATTTATCTGCCATGGCCGAATTCGAACCGGGAATCTTGAGAATACCACATTCCAAGCCTTAGGGAACGGGTCTACGTTCCAGGCTTTCGTGGAAAATATGTAAAAAAAAAAAACCTAAATGGAGAAAATTAGGAAACATCGATTTTCATAAATGAAAATAGAATACTCTTGTTAATAATATAAAATAAAATTTGAACGTAAAATAGACTCATTTCAATGCGTTTTACTGATTCCACTAATAAACATAACATAAGCATAGTTTTATGAATATCATTCTAATGGTTTATCCAATACGATATTTCAGTCACGTAATTAAAAAAAACAAAGAAAGATAAAGAACGATTTTTCTTTTGTCCTATAAACTTTTAATTGGAAGAGTTTCATTCTTATTAAAAAGAGATTTTAATGACACAATTTTAGAAAAAAAAATAGTTTAGGTATAAAGTATTGATAGATATTAAAATTAATTTATAAACTTTAGGACCATCTTAAGCGATTTGTTTTACGTATACTTGAGGACTCTTATTTAATTTAACTTTAAAATAGGGTGAATTTTTGAAAAGTTTGGTAACTGTGGAATATTCAAAGTTTTGAATGAATTAAAATTCCTGCCTATGAATGGAGGTATCAATGGATTTAAAAACATTAGGTCGAATCTATATCTAAATCTATATTTGTAATACAAATGGAACTGATACATAATAATATGTTTGTAAAATGTAAAAAACGTACTAAAGTAACTCCATTATCTGATAAGGATTGATTTGTCATTTTATTTTCATCGGAGTGACGGCGCTTCCATTCGTGTGATAAGAAAATATATTTTTAAAACAATCAGGTCTTTGTTACGGGTATCACATATTTGTGCAATTTAATGAGAAATCGAAATATTATTTAAACAAATTTAAAATTAAAAAACAAATGAGTAGCAAGAAAGACTTTGGATTAGAATCGGAAGTAATCGTTACTTTCTTGGAAAGTTCTTTGCCTAAAAACGTTATTTTAAAGGACCAGTTCATTTTATTCAATAGTTCTTCTGATTGAAGCGACTCATTTAAACTACATAATTTTTTTTTCCGAAGCTAACAATAAACTTTTTTTTTAAATCCTCAATAATATGAAAAATAACAACAAAAATGATTTTTTTCCCCTTTGTTCTTTTGCCTTATTATTCATTTTATGATTATAAAAAAAAGCGAGAAAATGTTTAAATTGATTTAGTTTTACATTATTCTACAATATTTAAAGTTTGCAAGAACTTACATTATGCTCGACTTATTTCAATGTCGTAGTGAAATTTGGACTTTTACAAGTGTATTAACATTTAGAGCACTGAGTTGCCATGCCGGAAATCCTGGTTCAAATCCTGCTGCGGCTATGACTTTTATTTATTCTGTTTGTAGCGGGAGATGGATCATATAGGATCTAGGACCATCTTGGGGCCCACTCAGCCTCTATAAAATATATAAATAGGGTACCCAAAACAAGGGGGGGATCTGGCGGTTGAGCATGACCTTGTACAAGTCACTTCCTTGCAGAACCGTTGTCCATGAAACAGTCTCTACCATGTACTGAATCCCAGACCCGTTCACGGGTTGTAGTGGTACATTTTTTTTTAATAACATTATAACAATAGTTAAATATTTTATTTTTTTATTATTTTTTTTTTTATTTAATTCAATGATATTTACAACTATAATGGTATTATATCAAGTAAATGTGCAAAAATGTAGAATATGACATGAAAACACTTGTGGAGAAACTACCCATCGATAGCACTCCAATAAAGTTCTATAGTAGATGATCTCGAGGCCATCTTCTTTTCAGACGCCTCGGAGGGTTATCAGGAATAGTATGGGAAGCAAGCTGAGAGACTAGCGGATTCAAGTGCGTATGGAGCTTGTTATGGAAGGATAGGTATCTAGTTTGGGCCAAATCAGTAACATATGGGATATTAAGATCATGATGGATGCCTATTTTATTTTAAAAAAAACAAAAAAAACTGTACTAGTAAAACCCATGAAGGGCCCTAGTTTCGATTCATGATAGAGACTGCACTACGACAACGGTTGTGTAGGGAAACGATTTTTCCGTGATCATGCTATTATTAATTAAATTAAGTAAATTTAATAATTTACAGCTAGATTCGAAGCCGGGAATTTCAGTACAGCATTTGAGCCCTATACACACTGATAGTAGCAAGTAACCGAATTATTTAAAGTGAACTGAATATGAAATTAAATTAAACAAAATTAAAAAAACATAGTTTCTTTTCACATCATACTTTATTTTATTAATTTTCTAAAAAATAGCGTAAATTTTACATTTATTTTTAAGGTAAAATTTACTTTCTTTACTTTTCCTTTATTCTTTATTAGTTAAAAGGTTAAATTTTTTTATTAATTATTTGGATTTTTTTTAATAGCCTTTTAATGGGTGTCGAGCGGTATCCCCCCCCCCTTTTCTACTGTTATCTGAAGTATCGGAATACTGACTATTTTATCATTAATTGGTATTTGAAAGAATTCAGGATTCGTTTTGAATTTCCTATTAATAATGTATTTTTTCCCTTATTTATTTTTCCCGTTTTCATTAATTAAAACTTATAGTTATTTTTTCTTCTAAAATTTATTTATCGAAATTTACAACTATAATAATACTTTTAGTAAATATAATGAATTAGTCATAAAGGCCTCAGAGATGAAGGGCAAGGGCGAGTAGAGAAACTGCCCAATGGTACGACACAAATTTATGATCATTAAAGTATTTATTACCGCTTTATAATACTATTATACATATTATAATATAGTACTTATCAAATTATAGTATACTATTATAAAAATATTAATTATTATATATACCAATCATGTAATGTTAGTCTAGAGATTAAATAAAGAACTTAATGAAATTTTAGAAGAACTTAATGAGAGGAGATTATGCAAAGCCTCTCACCCTCCGAGAAAGAGAGAGGGAGGGAGAGAGAGAGAGAGAGAGAGAGAGAGAGAGAGAGAGAGAGAGAGAGAGAGAGAGAGAGGGAGGGAGGGAGGGAGGATACGGCTGAAGAAATACTTTAAATTATTATTATAATCCGTTTAAATGTTTTATTCATATCCTGGAAGGGAAATGGAAGGAAAATATTGGTGTAAAGAAAATAACTGCGGGACATTTATGAATATAAAATGAAAATGGCCCGGGGTCTGGTCCTGGCTAACATCATCGCCCTTTCAATGACTGACCCCAGAAGATAGGTGGCCCTTTTCGATTTGTTAATAGCCCCTAATTGTTAAGCTCAATGTCAATAGGCTCCACCTTAAATTTTTTATATAATTAATCTGTTCATAATAGTCTTCGTTAATAATATATATTGTAATAACATTTTAACAAGAGAGGAGTAGGAGTACAGCATAGTCCCTTAATAATATAATCTTCAATGCCAATAGGTTTCACATTAAAATTTTTATTTAATTAATCGGTTTGGAATAAATGATAATTACTACATATTATAATAAATTGCAGAGAAGTAGAGTACTGAATAGTCATAATAGAATGCAAATAAAATAAAATTTACTCTGAATACCTCTTTTTTTATTGAAATTACAATAATTAATTTTTTTATGTATGTATTACAAACTATTTATTTATGTTTTTGAATATAACTAAAACATTTATCGATATAATGAAATATGTCTATAGTCTCTCATTGTTAATTCCTAGGTCACTTTCGGTTTAAATTTTTTATTTAATTCATATCTTTAGTTTAAGAAATAATATACTTCCTTAATAATACATATTACAATAACTTATCAACAACATATAGTATGAATTTTTGCTAATATTTGTTAATGGGAATAATATAAAATCTGTTCTCAGTATTTAATTTTGATATTAGATTATTATTATATTATTATTATAATTCAATTCATTGATCTTTCTATTGAAAAATATTTATTTTTTAATAAATCTTGATAACATTTGGAAATAAAATAAAATTTCTTGGTAGTTCTTTATTGTAAACTCTTATTTCAACATATTCAAACTTACAATCTAAATTAATTAAACAGTTAAGCTTAAAATATAATAATAATTTTTATAACATATTATAATCATTTTTACCAAAAGAATGAAACTTGAATAATAATGTTTGCTTCAAATTAATATGTTTAAATTTGTTGATCTTTTTTTTTTTTTTGAGAAATGTTTATTCAAGAAAAAAATAGCGATTAGATCAAATTAGCCAGACGCGATAATGCGCAGATGCAAATTAAATGTAAAATAAGAATAAAATTTATAGTCGGGTTAGAAAAAAAGAAAAAAAAAACTGAAACCCTTAAGTTTAGAAAATTAGTCCATTAATAGATATTGCTATCAGACTTATTGTTAATTTGAATAGACTTTAAATTACAATCCTTAATTAATTGGTGTAATTATCTATAAGATATATTAATGCATTAATATATTTATAGTAATTTAGAAATAACTCCCCTTCACTTTACCATTGCCCCTGGAGGATACAAAGAATCAAAGCCCGCAATGTCTAGGTGCCATGCACTACTGTAGAACTTCAGCGCCCTAAAGTCAGGCAAAGGTCAATAGCTTTTAATCGCAGTTTCACTTAAAACATTTAACTTAAATTTCTTATATTTTAATGAAATTCGGTTTAGTGGGGGTACATATTAAAATATTAGCCTGTATGGATATTTATTATAAGAGGAATATCATCTTTAAATATAATTAGTACTACTTTAAAATCATTTTCGTAATTTATCCGTTGATTTTCAGTAAAACAGTTTTGAAATTTAGGATAAAACAGTTTTTAAGAGAAAAAAATCATACGATAAAATTAAACCTTTTTTCATATTTTTTTAAATTCTTATTTTAAGGAATATTTCAAAATATGTTTTAAATAAAAAATCGTTGATAGTAAAGGTTATATATAACAATTTTGTGTTATTTAGTTCTATGTTAATTTTTAAGTCATAGCATCCGAATTAAACGTTAAATATGTAATATTATGGTATATCATTAATTTTGTCCCAATGATAATGGTAGCCAGGAGGAAAAAGAAAAGTTCTTTGATGGCCTACGAAAGGTGGTCAATGACTGTGAAGGCACCCCAATGATTCTTGGATATTTAAATGGCAGAGTAGGATATGAGAATGAAAAGTGAGATGGAATCGTTGGGAAGTTTGGCGAAAGCAGAATCAACAATAACGGAGAAAGAAATCTCAAGTTTTGTGTGGGAAATGCATTTAGAACTGTGAACTCTTTCCGCATAGAGAATTCCATAGATTCACCAGATTCCCAGAATGGAGCGACGTTAGTCCAGATGAGACCCATAATGCGGGGGTGGTATATGCAGAAGAAGACGATTTCATCAGCGAGGATGAATTGCAGGACGGTATCTGGAAGATGAAGCTGGGCAAGTCTGTAGGGCTGGACGAAATTACTCCCAAAGTGATGAGGTACATAGGCAGCACAGGTGAAAAAAACGTTTCTCCATCTCTTAAATTTGGTATTGAAAAAGAAAAGGATACCGAAGGACTGGGAGATCGCCGTGGTGGTGCCTATCAACAAGAAGGGAGACAATAGAATATGCAATAACCATCGAGGCATATCTCAGTGGGGAGACTGTTCAACACAGCCCGGAAGGGTTTCCTGAACAAAAGAAAGGCGACGAAGATATCCGTCTAAAAGTCTACGTTCCTGCCCATCCTATCTTTCTCCTCCGAATCATGGACCCTTATATGTAGTTTTTATTCCTTTTTAGACCATAATGCTTAATCATAATATCTGAGTGTACTTAGACTGCTGGTACGACAATAGTAGTGGAAGATTTATTCTTTATTCTGTTATCATCCTTGGATCGATCCTTTGGGATCCGAAGAACCTCCTGGGGCTCATTCAGCTTCTATAAACTGCGCTCAGTCATCTCTCTCGCACCCATGGGGACTGTTTATGCTCATAAACATCTGTTTCTTGCTCGCATTCTCACATATTTAAAGCGACTCGGGGATGAAAGCACGACAGTGCAAATAGCAAGACATTCCGTAGAAAAATGCAGTAAAAACGGTAAATATATAGCCAGCTTTTGTGGAGGTATAAAAAGTTATTGATTCTCTGAGGGGGGAGACTATCTAGTAGCTATGGGCAAATTCCCATTTATTGGCGGGTTTATGCCCCCCTGCCAGGTGTTTGTGCCAGTTCTAGCCACACCTGCGAGCTATATCCACCGTTTTAACACCTTTCGTAATATCCAGTCTGTTATGTTAGAAATAGCGGGGAAACTGTGCGCAGTAAATTACTAAAATTCTAAAAGTTTGCTGAAAATAAAAAAACAATTATACGATTACACACCCCTTGAAGGTATTATTAACATAGATATTATTAATTGGTATACATAATTACGAATCTAGTAGAGGACGTTCTGTTTATAAGCAAACTGTCGTGCAAGGAGGTGTTTTGTCTGAAGTCACACTCGACAGCCAGATTTTTCCTCTAAAAGGGAAAAAAATCCCCCTCTTTACGGCCTTTGGTGTATTAGTTAGCGAAACAACCTACTATGCCCAAGATCGCGGGTTCGCACCCCGGCGAGTGTCCCTAGGATTGTTTACAAAGGGTGAGAAAAATGGTTTCGCCTTTCCTTATCCTTCAGGAGGGACGTAAAATAAAGGCCCTGAAACTGTCCATTGTCCGGTACTCGTTAAAGATTCCTTTACTTATTATACCTAGGGAAATTTAGGCAAAATTTAGGACTCTCACCGTACCATCATCTGAATAGCCACAGCAGCATAAAGTTACGTTCAATAAACACAAAAAAAACATGTGCTGAGTAAGATGGTTATACAAGTTTATATACTCCGCCTATTCTATTACTTTTTAATTTAATATAAATGATTTTCATTTAATATCCCTATTAGTTCATTGTTGTGGTTCCTAATTCATTCACAAAACGTTAGATATTCCTTTCTTATTGTAGACGAAGTAGTACCTTATGATGCTAAGAATTAATTTTATATGTTTTGAAACATTTTTATATATTCATCGCTTAATAGACTTTGAAATGTAACCAACCAAATAAAATTGGCTGAATGACAGGATATAATATTAATAATATTTACGCTTAATTTGAGTCTCTGTTTTTTTATAACAATGGATAAAAATTAATTTGGATGGAATAAACTCTTTAAGCAATATAATACCAATGAAAGAGAATAAGAAGCACGCAAATCGGGGCTGTTATTCGAAATAAAATAGTAACAAAATCCCTCTTTAAAAATTCATTAAAAATCTTCGATTTCTCTCTAAAAAAGTTTTGCACATTATTTTTTTACCGAAACAAAATAAAAAAGATATGGCTAGTCAAAACAGTATTTACTATATAGTTAGAATTACCGAGAAAATAAATAGAATAAACTCAGAGAAACCCTTATGCATGGAAACGTTAGGAAATGCAAAAACTATACCAAAAAATAAATTTATTTCACAAATATTCTGTTATTATATATGAATTAGTTAGACAATCTCGAAAGTAGTTAATAGCAATAAATAAATAATAAAGCAAAATAAACGATATAAGACAATGGCACAATTGAAATAGATAAAATCTCGACCCATAAACTCAGGGCGACAAATGATATTGAAGCACTATCGCCATTAATAGCGAATGGTTTATTGCAGCTTAGCCAGGTTCCTGAAACATATGCAAAGTTACGATTCATGCCAAAGTTTAACATCATACATTATCGTGAGAGGGGACTTCAATGCACGCAACGCGGAAGGGCGGAAGACCTCCGTACGTCCCACTTACGATGGCCTCTTTACATAATGTCCTTACTCTACACACGATCTTAGTGACTCACGATTCCAATTAGTCACCTGGCGCAGTAATTTAATGCTGGAATAATAATTATTTAAGGTATTGTTATCGATTTGATGATACATAAAGTAATATTTTTTCTTTATTATGTCTAACGTTCCATCGCCAGATAATTTGGGAGTGCAACTGTAATTTAGTTGCAATTACAATGAAGGTAATTGCGGTGTATCAGTTCCGCAGGTTGTCGCTTCGAGTTAAAGCTAGTTTTTACTGTTTATTCGTTTCATTTTTAATATTATGGATAACAAAAATTTGTTATTTTGGCAAATGTGTATATTTCGGTAATCATTTCATCAAGCAATAAACCTTTTATCTAACATTTCGAAATACAGATGATGATATGTGTTTCTTGAAACGTTTATTTCATGATTAAATAATAACAGAAGTATACATATTTCCCCTAATTACGCTCTGTTCATGCAAAAACTCACGATTATTTTTATTTTCGAGAATATTGAATAGAAAAAGATTGAAAAGTTAAAATTATATGTGACTTAACTCGAAGCGACAAACTGCGGAACTGATCCACATTTCCTTGATGGGTACACTTATATGCATACACACAAACAGAACACTATCGTTTATCGGAACTGATCCGAACCACACGAATAATCATAAGTTCGGATAATCAGGATTCACATTAAGAAAAGGAAAATAACAAACAATCATAATAAATATTAATTATATTGTGTGGTACGCAAGTAAAACAAATAAATTAAAGTAGTTAAAAATGTGAACAATAAAATTAAATAGGTATATAGCAAGATTTATCAAGGTTATAAAACAAAGGAGTGGTTATATTACCTATACCGTTACAACATATGAAGGACGTTGGTTTCAGAACGTGGTGGAAGCTTAACTGTTAACTTGGACAACCGTTGTGCAGTGACGTGATTGGACCTAGAACAAGCTCATCCGCCAGATTGTTCCCCCTGTTTTGGGTGCCCTCTTTATAGAGGCTGGTCCTATGTAAAATGTAAGTAGCAGGAAGGTCCTAGATATAAAAGGATCCGTCCCCAACATATTAAATAACCCGGGATCTTCGGCACAAGTACTCAGAACTCAAGTACTGAACCACTCCTGTCCTATATTATATTATTATATTAGTTTGATCCAATTATGATTTCTCCTTTATTGGAACTAAATCTCTAATTGTTTCAGATATTAAATAATAGTCCCTGTAATTCTATAAATGTCGACCTCTCTTTGTATCTTTTCCGCAAAGCCCGTTCGGATAATCGGGCCTCCGCTGTATTTCTTGTTAAGGTCGTTGCGAAAACAACTCGATTGAACCCAATGTCCTGCAAATGGTCGCTTAAATTTTAAGTGAACTTTAGAGTAAATGCGATCCAGAGTGACCCCGCGGTTATTTGTCTGCCAACTTTATTAAAGTGGCATTTAATTCTTGGAAGGAAACCAAAACGGTGGCACTTAAGTCTAGGTGGTGTGCACTGCTATAATATATTTTGAGCTTTTTCTAAACTACTAATTAAAAAAAAATGAACGAATCTTTTTATTGTATGGAGGTTATATTGTGTTGAAGCTGTTATGTTGACTCTAAACGTCGTCTTTTGCAATACAAATATATTATTTTTACTGCATTCCGATGATTTATTCGGACAGTTGACAGTTGACAAATTAGTACTAAAAATTCATAGATTTAAACAATATAAATGAATAATAATAAGAATACTAACGTATTTTTAGAATTTTTTTCTATATTTGGTTGTATAATATAATGAAGAAACAAGAAGTAGCATGATGGATCTTTGAAAATGGCATAGAGTGGAGAAAAACACGATACATTTCTAAATAAAGATCCAAGAGTAAACCCTCCTGGGGCTCACCTAGCCTTTACGAATTGGGTATCTTTAATTAGGAGAAAAGTCTAAAGGTGATCTTGTCCAAATCCCCTCCCCATACAATCGTTGGAGACAGTCGAGTCTTTTACAAAATGCTATGACCCTTCATGGATTGTAGTGGTGCCGATTTTTTTTTATTATCAATTTTTTATTATTAACTTTAGTTTAATTAAGGCCTTACACTCATTGCCGATTTCGTTACATCCTGCGCACGATTACCCCAAATTACATCAGAAGAGATTTTACAAAACTTATTAAAGCGAACTTTAAACTGCTTGTGAGTACCTAAAACTAGCACAAACATTATAAGATATTTGTATTATTAATTAATTTTTTCCTTGGTACTCCGAGGCGATCCCGGGTGTCACACCATGAGTTAAAGTGGCTCTTCCCTCCCATTCGTAGACAATATTTCCTTAGTGTTTTTCTATACCAATCCATTAACTCGCAACACTCTTCATATATCTATAGTCTCCTCCAACTCAAATCCTCTGTCCAGCACCACAAAACAAGATCCCGCCTTTCCGATCTCTACATTCCATCCCACAGAACCAAGGCATGGAACTCAATCCCTCCTTTCATCCGCTATACTTCTTCACTAGCTTCATTTAAATCCCTGCTTTTCCATCATATCTTGGCATCCCAAAAAGACGCTCTCCAGTCATGTCAATCTTCCGCTTGAATAAATTGGTATTGAATACTCGATCTTGTTGCCTACGTGTTTTGTTTATTTTTCCAACAACAAAGAAGATACAGACTTTGTAAAAACTTTATCGCATGCATGTGCTATTCACTTATTTTAGTTAGCAATTTCGTTGTTAACTGTTGTATTAGTGATATTTATTATTATTTTGTTAATATCAATATATTTATTTTCGACAATTAGTTTAAATGCTGTCAACTTTCGTACTTTTTATTTATTTATTTTTCGTACTTTTTATTTATTCTATTTTTATTACGTTTTGTATTATTATGTAGCCTTCTGCCCAGATGAATATTATGTTTATTTTATTTGTTCATTATTGTTATTCTAAAGGGACATGGTCCCAGAATAAAGTTTGTTTTCTATTCTATTCTATTCAAAATACATCTTCCCTGAAAAATATAGGCATAACCTTTTCCCACTTATGAATTTATAAAAGTGCTGTAAAATGGTCAGGGGTTGCAGTCAATGATTACACAAAATTAGAAGAATTTATTTTATTGTACCTACGCTTCACCTCTGCCCTGAAGTTGCCCTAAATCAACGTAGGCACAATAAATTAAGTACTTCTAATTTTGTTTAATCATTTACAGCACCCCCTGGCCATATTACACCGCTTTTAGAATTATCCTGTCAACTATTTTCCATTTAAATATAAATTTATAAATTATTATTATGAACTGATATAATCCAAGTCACTACATGGTATCTTAAGTGTGGTGATGTCAAGGTGGGATCCCATGTTTCTCTTATTAAAATTAATTATATTAATTATAACAGATATAACTAATTAACTCAACTAAGGATAATATAGTTCATCAAAGAAAATCGTTCTGTATTTTCACTGAAGGTTATATACCTGCTATATTGTAACCATCCCATATACTTTGATCAAAGTTCATATTTAATTCCTTTGAAGTGGTAGGTGGAGTGCGTGCGTCCTACGTTCCTAATCGGAGGCTACGAACGGTCATCAAAAGGAATACCAGGGGTTATAAGAGAGGGAAAAGAGGAAACTCATTGGCGCAGAGGATATGGCTAATGGAAAAAGGAAAAGCGGTGGAAAAGGGATATGAAAAGGAATGGTCAGTCGCCACAAATTGGAGTAGGATTCTTTTTATTTATCTGCTCACATTCCCAGTTTTTCACCCACTCTTCGTTAGTTAACTTTTTCCAATGTCGAGGGCTCGAGGGAATATTCCTAAAATGATTCCTAAAAAGTTATTCCATTGTAAGTTTTTTCTTTGAATAAAATAAATTTTTTTTAAATTTCTCTTTTGGGTTACTATCCTCCTCAGGATTTTTTCATCACTAATAAGGGGAGAGCGTATGTATTTTGTAACTTCTGATAGTGTTTGTCTATGTTATCTCTTTGTTTATCAATGATGTCGCTCATTAAGTAATACAATTCTTAACCACTGATACAAACCCAGAAAACGGCGTGCATACTCAAACTATTGAAAGAATGTGAAAAAGTGCCAACGGGCTGGATAACAAAGAGCAAATGATAAAGACTATTAAGAATCATACCTAATCGAACATATGTTTCGATAAAAGAACAACGAAAAGGACTATTTGAGAAATATTAGATATTATAACCATAAATTGGCCTGCGAATAATATATACATGCTACTAAAACGTTATGTATATAATCCATTACAATTGAATCAGTCATTTGAAAAACACCTCATGTCCATTTTTGGCAAAAATTGAGATAGACATTTTAAATTTTTGGTTGATGCTAGACAAATCCAATACGCATGTTTGGGAAATGCGTATATATTATTTGAAAAATAAAATTCTGATTTTTATAATTAATTTGAATTGTTTTAACTTTTATTTCATACCTGATAACATATCGTTTAGTCAGTCGTTTGAGAAACAACACATCAACAACGTTTATAATTTTTTTTAAATATAAAAATAAAAATAAGCTAACCAAATCCCTGTATAAACATATTAAAAAATTCAAAAAATATATTATGTTAAATTATGGACCAGCTGATTTTTTTTTTATTTCCCGAAAGTTTACTTTTTTGGATATGAGGTGTTTCTCAAGTGACCGATTCAATTAAATTAATTTTAAAATTTAGGGTTGTTCTGCCGTTAGAGGTGGTTCTGCATTTAGTCCCATTCAGAGTCCTGCGTCAGCACTACCAGCCCATTAGGTACGTACACTCCGAAGCTCGCTACACTAATCAGGAACACGACCATCCCCCAGTTAGGAAGTCCCTGACGTTGACTGATGAGGGAGCACTCACTACCTGCTGATTTCAATCCTAATTCATTGTCCTCGTTTCTTTTTTTCCATCCATCATCCGGCCCTCGCACCACCTGCGACACCTCCAACAGGAACCAGGAGAGTGTCGAAGGCTAATGAGGAATGACGAATCTACGCTAATAAATGGGTAGGGGATGGAAGTTCTAATCTGTCAACGAATGATTGTTTTTGTCTAAATCTAGAAATTATTTTATTAAGAACCTACTTCGAGACTTTTCTTTGATTCCTTCTTTTTTTCTTCCTTTACCGGCTTTCATACTTAATCACAGTAGAAAAAAAATGTCCTCCTATTTTGTACCCACTTTATAAAAGCCGAGTAGGCTCCAAAGGTTCCTGATTCTTAATAATCCATATACTGTTGTTAAACTTAAAACAAAATTTCCCACAGCCGGTTTTCAACACTGAACCTTCTGTTCGACAACTCAGCGCTCTACCACTGAGTCACTCCGCACCCTCATCAACTAAAGGCAGTTCAAAAATAGTGCGCGGGAATGATAAACACCCTATTATATTTAATAGGCTAACAAATGTAATTAATATGTTGGTATCTATTGATACCGACTTAAGGTGTTTCTTTTACCTAGGACTTCCTCATTTTCTCTCCAACCGCTCGTCTCTGATCATCTGATCTGTCTAAACTCTCATTGGTAGAGGCTTAAGCATGTCTTCTTCGTAGGTTGCGTTTTCTATCAGTAGCCTGAAGCGGCTTTTGTCACATATTTTTTTCTTCTGTAACACCTGATTTGTTGGCATCTTTCTTAACTGCTTCTATCCATTATACTGATTTCTGCAGTTTATTAACGTAATTAAAAATTCTCTTTGTAATCCGTGTTTCTTCCATTTTTTTAAAATGTCCGTAAATTTTTAGCCGTCTCTTCCTTTTTTTTTCTATGTTTTTATACAAATCTTCATTTTTGCTTTTAATTCATATATTTCCATTGTTTTCCTCAGGCCATAGATATTTTGTTTCTCTCTCTTTCCTAGTTCTCTTTATATATATATATATATATATATATATATATATATATATGTATATATATTATGAAGTGATAAGTTTGCTAGAAGGTAGGGTTGAGAAGAAGCTGAGCTATTAGCGAACTAAGTGGCCTTAGAGAGAAGAGCCCACTACAGCAGCGCTATCAATATTCTGTCGGTCGAGTGCCACTGATTTTATACATGCATATTTAATGCGGCTGGAGGTGATGATATCCCAGGTGTAGCTGAGGATTATAGCCGCCATCTATTAACATGATAGCTCACCTCATTAAGGAAATGCTCCTGTTAGTGATGTCTCTTGGAAAACCTTCCAAAAGAATAACTGCTTCTTCCAGAAAATGGTTACTATTTTAGGATCAATTTTTGTAGGACGATTATTAAATGGATAAACATTTCAACATTTAAGATTATCATATTTTTAAAACATTTAAATCATTAAAATTGTGGAATTGCTCAGAGTAGATTGCTCAGGTTCCTGTGCAGAAGGTTCCTTGTTCAGATCCGGAAGTAGCAGATATATATATATATATATATATATATATATATATATATATATATATATATATATATATATAAGAAGACTGCAAATAAATAAATATGCTTCAATAATAGAAACATAAAATTTTGAAAATAAAAACCTGTATGACTTAACCTGTATAACCCCATGGGTTAAATGCATGACGTGAATTTCATCGTTTGCTAGTCAACGGTTGTGCAGGTAGATGGTTCGGCGGAGCTCACCGTTAGCCACCATGTTTGCCTCTAATTGAGAATTCACTTTATAATGGCTGGATGAGCCCCTGGATTTTTTAATGTATCCATCAGGATCTATCCATGTCTGTTAGCAAATACAATAGTTTATGTGGCACAGCAATTTCCAAGCAGCACAGGCACAATTTGCAAATACAAAATACTTTTAGTGGTTTAGAGACTTATGGCTTCTTTTTGGGGTTTTTTCGATAATATCTTTACAAGTATTTTATGTCTCGTCTACAAAAATAATTTTTAATTTACATTATTTTTTTTATCTAATTGCTTGAAATTTAAAATCATTTGTAAATATTTTTTCTTAATTTATCCCTCCATAACAGTCACTGATCTTATTTTTTACTCGCTATTTTAAGTTTTAAATAATAATAATATAAAAATAAAATTTATTTGTATAGTCGATACCTCAAGTCCTTCGTTGTGACAAGGGCAAAAAAGGAAGCCAGATATTTGCTTGTAATGAAAAATACCTTTAATTAACGCTTGGAGAGATAAAACTCTGTCAGTTTTCATCAATTTGAATTGAAGTTCATTTAATCAACTCCTATTGCCTGATTTTTTTCATTCTTTTTTTATATCTTGTTTCTGCTGTGATCTCGACCATGCTTGGGAAGCTTTTATCTCGAACAAATTCATTGCTATATTTTAATTGTTACCTTTTACTTTCCACAATAATAATAATTCTAATAAGTTTTTCTATGCATATGTATAAATTATTTATCTATACTAATTACACTGTTCTGCAAAAAAAAACTTTTCTCCCCTCCCTTGGACAATTTTGCCTGTTTCTCATGTTTTCAGGTGTGCTGAGTTCGAATCCGAACTCAGAAAAATTCTATCACCCTCTGATTTTGAGAGAAAAGAGGTGAAACTTGGAAAAAATGAAAAATTGTATTTGAAAATTATTGTCTTTATTATAACAGATTTTTTTTTCTTTTTCAACGATAAAATATAATTAATTGAATCCTGCATGCTATCAGGTATAATACTAGATATGACACAACTCAAAAAATATGAAACGCTTTCAGAATCGCTGCACTCCTCAGAACTAAGACGGAACTTACTCGGATTTGGTGGGATGGGCATGGAGGCATCATGTGGAGCTGGTCTCATGGCAGAGGGGATGTTGGGATAAACAATTTTCTTTTTGCTCTTGAACGAGAAACCTTTGATTGTGGTCATGCAAAAATAGCAATCGGTCACGTGATTTGTAGGTTCTCGCCATATCATGGGAAATGGAAATGGCATTGACTTCTGTGTCCCATTTAGCCAACCACTCAGAGAACGTGAGCATGAACTACAGCATATTTTAGGAGCCCATGATTTGTCCTGATCACTTACTTTACATCCAAAGTATAACTCGTATGCCTTCTTCACCAGCGGAGTCAGAGGTTTCTGAGTGGACTTGAATGGGACTTCACCACAAACATAGCAAAAGGAATCAGGCTTATTTATACACTGTCGTGACATTACAGAGAAAAAGTGAACTGTTCCAAAAACAATGATAGCACAACTGAATATCCAACTAAGTGAGTTTAGCGAAAGCCTCGAGATTACTGATCAAATCCTAGAAGAAAATAGTGACAAGATAGGGGCTGAGTGGGAGGGGGGGGAGTTGGGGTATTGAGGGTGAAAGGGGGGCAGGTAAGGATTTGAATGAAAAGGGTACCACCATAAAAGACCATAAAAAATAAAGGAGGGTCATTCCCCTAAAGATCCAGGTAGAGACCAAATCCCCGCCTCAAGCTCAAAAACTGAAAAAACACTTTTAGCCATATTTCTTTAACCGCTTGTAATATTCCCATCAAATTTTTTTCGTTCAAATATACTTCATTGCGCTCAAAATCATCGGGCTTTTGAATTTTGTTCACTATGTTTTGATGCCGAAAAAAAATTCGTCAAATCCACAAAAAACTCACCTTTTTGGATAAAAAACTAGAATTTCTCAGGAAACGGTGCGTGATAGACAAAATCTGACTTCAAATTCGTGTTCAGCACATCTGATAACAGTAAGAAAGCATGTTTTGGTTTGAAGGAGGATTTTCGTGCAGAACAGTGTTATGTATAAAAAATTGAGTATTACCTTCAAAAGTAACTTTGTCGATCTCGTATAGTCTTTTCCTAACTAAAAATTAATCCAATATTTTATTATGTAAATACATTAATAATTATTAATGTTACTCTTATTAGAAAGAAAGATTATTTTGTTTAATTTAGTGGTTTTATTGCAGATAAGATTGGTATTATAATCTTCAATCGATCAATCAAATCACACCCATTTCTTATAATCTACGGATTTTTAATTTTATAACGCCATAACGAAATTTTAATAAATCACTGTTTAGAAATTGTTCATAAATTCACAAATAGGCTAAGTTTTAGTTGATTTTGTTAAACTTTTTTTATATTTAAAACAATATCCTATTAAACATCAGGTATGTTTAATTTTATGGATTTTTTTTAGTACTCCAACTTTATCTGTCATATATAAATTTATTTTTTTATTAATTTTAACTTTATTATATTTTAAACAATATTTTTTAAAAATTATTTTATTGAATTGTACAACTGTAATATAAACATCTAGTACAAGGGCTATATGAATAAATAAATACATGAAAGGGCATGTAGAGGCACTACCCATTGGCAACACTATAATTACATTTCTATTATAGAAGGTCCCGAGGCCATCTTCTCTTCAGACGCCTATGAGGATTGTCCGGGAGGGAATTGGTTGCAAGGATGGAAACTAGTGGGTTTGGATTGGCCTGGATTTTATTATGGAATGATAGGTATCTAGAATGGGCTAAATCGGTAACAAATGGGAGGTTAAGGTCATTAGGGATGGTTTTATTTGTGACAAAATAAGGAGCATTTAGGATTTTGCGAAGGATTTTGGATTGCAAATATTGAATACGAGAGGAATTTGATGGTTTGGTGGAGCCCCACAGTTCAATTCCGTAAGTCCATATAGGTCTTATAACAGTCACATAAATAAGTCTTTTGTAATTGATCTGAAGCTTTCAGCATTTGTCTAGTATGTGTTGAAGTAGTCGGAAGCGTCTAGCCGTTTCTTGTCTTTTCAGTCCTGTGTGGGGGTTCCAAGTAAGACGTTTGTCTAAGTTGAGTCCTAGGTAGCGGATCTGTTCAACAGGGATAAGTGGAGTACTATTAAAGGATACAGTAGGACAGGAAGTCATGGGTTTTCGGCGAAGGGTAAAGGTAATTTGATGGGACTTGTTGGAATTGATTTTAATTCTCCAATTCCGACACCATTCTTAGAGGCTTGATAAATGTGATTGAAGGGATTGTGATGCAATATATGGGTCGTTATTAACTGCAGATAGCACACATCTGTCATCAGCATACGTGGAGATGAAGGTGTTAGGATGCGTTGGGATGTCAGCTGTATATACTGTGTAGAGGATAGGAACGAGGATTCTACCTTGAGGAACACCACCAGACTGGGAATATATAGAAGAGTAGGAACCATTATGATTTACTTTAAATGTTCTGCCAGTTAGAAAGGAGCGAATGATTAAAAAGTATATAGGAGTAAGGAATTGTCGGATTTTGTAAAGGAGACCAATATTATTTAATTGTGTAACTGTGTTTTAAGTATAAGTTAAAACTGTTTGATCAGAGGGGTCGTATAGGGGATCTAAGAAGTTAAATAAAAATTTAAAAAATATTTTAATATACATATAAACTTAACAAATAAGTGCAATAATTAATGAACTAATCATTAAGTATTTTTATAAATTCCATAAAAGCCCAAGTATAAAGCGAACTATAACCCATAAACCTACAATTTATTTTACTCTAAACTTGTAAATTGTGCTATTTTCAAATATTTAACCATAATTATAAATTAGTATAATGAAGTAATAACTAAATAAAAATTGTTAGATCTTTCATAAAATATTGTTTATTAATAAACATTTGCTAGTGCAATCATTTAATTTAGAATTAAGTTATACTTATAAAAAATATAATAAATGATAATTTTATATAACCTTTAATTAATATTATCCAGTTTTGTTAAGTAACTTGTTTAATAAGATCTTATTAGTTAATTGAGATACTATTAAGTAATGAGAGTAGTAAGGTACCATATCGGCTTATTTTTCATTTTAATGATTATTAAAAATTATATAAATACAATATTAAACCGAAATTAGAATTTAATTCACCCAAATTAGATAGAATTTTTTTATGACTATCTGAATACTTAAAATAAAATTATTCTCTGCGCCTTATTAAAGTATTTCTTCTTCTACCCTAATAACTTTCATTTAGTTATATTTTAGTAGGCTCAATTTCGTTATTAGGCCGAAAAATGATAGGCCAAATTAGCAGTAATGTATTTTAGCTAATTCGATGATAACCTATTTTCAACATTATTATGATTAAAAATTTTCATAAAAAAAGTCCATCTTGCTGATATAAAGACCTTTTCTGATATTATTTTTTGTTAATATCTCTCATCTTTCTTCCTTTACTCTGCTTTGGTGTATAATCGAGATTCTTCTCTTTTATTTTCGGATCAATACAAATCATTTTATAATGAGAACTCAGATGAATCAAAATCGACCTCAGTGGACTTTAGTGTTCATGATTTGGTATGTAGATGAATTGCGTGATTTTTTTGTTCGTTCCCTGCCAAGATTTTATCACAGAGCATCGATGCTTTCTTTACGTGAGTCGAGTTATTATCACTTTCCCTGAAATCGTAAGATGAAAACTTCTATGAGGCTCGTAATTTGAATGGTAGTTGATTTTAGTAGTTCATCAGTAAAATCATAATTTAAGGGGTTTTTTACATACATTTTTTTTAAAGTCCAGTAATGATTAGCATAAAAACCTTGTATGCCCTAAATCAGGGGTTTGCAGCGTGGCATGTGGCCATTGGATTTTTTAAAGGGAATAAAAAATCCTTGGTTTTTATGTTTTTTGGAAGCGGCGTAAAAAGATCAGTTATATAGACATAGAAACACCAAGAAGGTTCGTGAGAATTTGGGTAAAATAGAAAAAACAGACCATATTTGATGAGTGACAGTAAAGAGAATGTATAAAGAACATTGAAGTTAAGGAATCACAAATGATAAAGCATTGGGAAAAGACAGATTAAAATATATAATTTTCAATAAAAGGTTTCCAGAAAAAGAAAAACTCATCTCATCCGAATAGAAAATTGGCATAATACAGGAAAGAGCAACAAAGAGTAAGAATGCAAATATTCTGGGAATATTAAGAATCCAAATTTTACATAAGTGATCCTTGGATTGTCTGAACTTAAAATTCGAAACTTAAACGAAGTCCTCCTACACCCACCTTATTGGTCAGCCTTATCTCATACAGATTTCCATCTGTTCAGAAATTTGGAAAAACTATTTAGGAGACAAATTTTTAAGAATGATGCCCAACTCGCAAACGCTTTTTCAGACTTAATTTCATCAAATAAAAGCTTAATATTTCAGTTCTGGGATTGAAAATTTTATAACACGTTTTGAAATAATTATTAGAAATGAGGGTAAGTATTTTGAATAAAAAAATATTGACTTCATAAAGTTGTTTTACTGAATAACCTTTCCTTTGAAAACGGACATTTCTTACGAAACAAACCAATACAAAAGTCTTTCCTATTCATTTCCTCTTGCGTATAACATTCATCTTTATCTTTGTTCTCTCGCTTTAGCGGCGTTTGTTTATGGCCTTCCTTCGATCTTAGGAACCTTCCTAATGGATGGTACTCTAAGGACTCGGGGATACGGTCTGATTATTCCGGAACAGTCGCGAGTCGCCCGAGATGGTAATTCCGATAAATTAAGTTGATAACAGTAAGAGATATGGAGTAGATGATATTGCGGAGCGAGGAGAGAGAGAAGGTAATAACAATTTGCTCTTGGCTAGATTAGCGGGAGCTAGAGAATAGAGGCTGGTAATTGAGGTGAGGAGTCGGGGGGGGGTTGCATAGCATTAGCAAGTGGGAGGGGGCCTTTATCAACTTCATCTCGTCATAGCATCATCATCATTTTCTTGCGGTAGTATCTCGGAAGAGGACTGCTTGGACAAAGGGTAACAAAGAAATATAGGCGAACGGTAAGAATCCGATATAGGGGCGATCTGTGGTCTAGTGGTTAGCACAGCAAACTACTAAACCCAAGATCGCGGGTTCGTAGCCCGGCTGGTAGTCCTAGGATGTTTTAAAGATTCTAAAATATCCTTGATTATGCCGTCCATCAGGTACTCGTTAAAATTCCCTATCCTAACTAATCCTGGATAGGCAACATTTATAGCTCCCACCGCAGCATCGTCGGATTAGCCATCATAAAGTGACGTTAAATAAACAACAAAAAATCCAATATGGAAATTTTACGAACCGGCCCACAAAGAACCACACAAATATTATGCATTTAGTTCTTTCTTTCTTCTCGTGGAACCCTTAGTTTAAGGGAGAAAGTTACTAGCGAACGGCCCCGAGTCAGATGTAAGGGCTGCCTCCTCAGAGCACCCTTACTACCCAGGGATGGAAACCCTAGGGTGTGTACTGTAATACCTTAGTCTATAGGTGTGGGGGATGAATATAGTTCATTAGAAAGTCTCTGAGTATCAGTGTACTGTTGTGACGTTACCCCAACCTGGAGGGCCATTGATTGTCAGTGTGCGCTATCGCCTTTCTTCAAAACCAGTATTACTATAGAAAGTGAAAATATTACACATGTGATTGTAACATTTAATTTGAACCTGTTTAATCCCTACGGTACTTTTATTTCATAATGGAATAAAATGCTCCGCTACATCTCATGAAGACTCTTGGTTCAGTACCTGGTATAGTGTTGTGCTATGGGATGATTTTTTCCGGGATCCGCTCAACAGCCATGGTTTTCTTCCGAAAACCACTTTATAGAGGAACACAGTTTCCTTCCGTTGCTGTTAAAAGATTAAATAACGTACCTACCACTGCCGGATTTGAACCCGGAACACCATCAAACTTCAACATTCTACACGCAGAGCTACCCCGGTTCTAGTGGTTTCATAATATGTTTTCATTAAATATGTATATATACATACAAATATATACATAAAAGTGCAATAAGAAACTTTGTTCTTTTGAATTTAATACTTATAATACTTATTAAAGATTTTCGTTGAAATTAGTAAACCATAAGTATTTTACTTAAAACTCTAAAAGTATTTTAAAGTATTAAAACTCTCTCAGTCTTTGAAATTTGTTTTCGAATAATATTAAAAACTTTTTTAATTTGGTTTTTAAAATGTTTATATTGACTTGAGTTTTTATATTAAATATCGGCTACAAGTAGAAAATCGATAAAAGAAATGCCAAAACATAGGTTAGTACATTTTCACCATTATTTTTATATTTCATCTCCACATACTTAGTAATAAAGTAGAGCGTCGATTATGCGAAATTTTAATTATCCGAACTGGCTTCGCCGTAAAGATACAAGAAGGGGTCGACATAGCCATTGCTAAAAAATAGGTGTGACGAATATTGTCTCTAAAATTTCCTACAACTATTGCTTAGTACTTACTACTAAACTTAAAAGAATTAGAGACTTAGGTGCCATGAAGAGGAAACCATGATTGGGTCAAACTAATATATAATATACAGCAGGCTTCAGACTCTCGGGAATGAAAAAAATCGCTGGTTGTGCAGTTCTTCGGAATAGACGTCAAATGGGACTTCCGAACCTGTACGGTGTCAGGTACTCATTATAAATATTTCTCATATCCTAATCATAACTGGATATGGGAAATTTAGCCTTTCGACTGTAGCATCGTTTGATTAGCCATAGCAACATTAAGTGACGTTATATAATTAAAATTAGTACTGGACAAGATCCCTTTTTTCTGTTTTTAAAATTCAGAAAAGTGGACTATATGCCTTTCTGCAATTAGCAATTCATTTACTCTTCTAACTGAAATTATTAAAAACAATTCACTGAGGCTATTTCTATGTATCCAGCGAACGACTGGTCAAATAGAATTTTCTCTCCAAGTTTCTTTTCATGCGGAGTGGAACCGAGTTGTTTTCCTAGTGAATAAGTTTAAGTCAGGCATTGGCTTTAGAAGGAGTTATAGCTTATATTACTACAACATGCCTAAAACTACGAGAATGACGCGATTCTGATTCCCTCAATATAGTTAACTCTGTCTGGACGAAATTCGACTTAACTATTTATTCACCTGGGTTGTTGAATTATTCTATATAATTTATTTTGTCCTTAATGTATGCGTTGTAATAACATAAGAATCTCATGTAGTTACAAATTGCTAGGCATGCATCGTGATTTTTGATTAATGTATCGAATCGATCCATTGATGTACTGAATTATGATTGATGTATCATCAAAAATGTATCATGATTAATGTATGATAAGATGATTTATGTTAGATAAATCATAGAGTAAATGTATGAGGATATTGTTAGCATACATTCCAGTTCTAGAAAGACATGCTGGAGCAACCGTATCCGAAAAACTACCATCAATTCCTGGCGTTCCTTTGTATTCCGTTTCATCTTCGGGGATGATGTATATGTTCCTTTTCGAAATCTTCTCGCCATCCTTCCTCCTTCTTCGGAGATAATCTAGACATTACTCACCCAGATGTCCCGCCTGTCATGAGGTGATTAAGAACACTATTCTCGCTCAAGGCTTATTTTCAAGATTCCCTCTGTGATATGCGGAGCGTGTGAATATATTTTTATTTATAAACCTTAATATTTAAACTATTATTTATACAGATTTTGTTTAAGTTACTTGAAAATACAACAATAAATCCACCAAATCAAAACATTTATTTAATGTTTTTAAACTGGGTACTATGAATAGAGAGAAACCCTGGCGGTTGATCTCGGACAAATCATCTTCTTGTTCAACCGTTGTTCTAGAAACAGTTTCTACCATGTAAGGAACACAAGACTCTTTATGGGCCGTAGTGGTAATTTTTTTTCCGTAATACGTTATTATTCATTTTATTCCACAAGCATGTATAATTTTTACTGTTATACGTGCCGAATGGCGTGATTATATGATGTAGTATATTAACCATAAATAAGTAATAACAGTCCCTCTTTAACTTCAAGTGAATGATGTTTTATCAGAATGGTTAAAAAATATTCAAATTTATTTTTATATACTTTAATTTTACTGTTATATACCAGATTTACCCTCTCATCTATTTTGTGATCGAAACGTGCAAAAGAAAAATAGAGAAGAAAAAAAATTCCAATTGTCGCGTTTGGTTGGCTCTATCATTAACTGAAACTACATCTGGCTACACCCAGAATTTAGTAAGACTACCGTATAAAGGAAAATTCCTACGTTCAGAATTCATCTGGTTTCTGGTCTGGACGCGATGCTTCTCAGAAGTACCAATCTTCAACTCTGACTTATTGGTGTTAACAAATGCTCTTAAAAAGGCTCGTTCGAGCTAACATAAACATTTTCACTTTTGAACCCGGGATGTGCTGCTCCCTGGTGGACAGATTTGGCTAATTTCTTTCTCTGTCGTGAGAATAATTGAGAAATCCCTGACTAGTTTCCGGTGTTAACTTGGCATGGGGAATGATTTCTAAGCACGTCTCGACCATGGATGAAAGCCCTAACAAAAAATCTGGATTATAATTTCATACATTTTTCGTTTTAGGTTACTACAATATAATACTAATAAGTAAATCAATTAAACCTAAAAGACTACAACCAATGAAAAAAACAACAACTTTATTTGCAAATTTACATATACAAGCAGCATAAGTGTGAATACATGTTCCGGACTACCTTTAGATGTTTAAAGAACAGTAATTTTAATTAATTACAGTTACCTTTTATAAATAAGTATTACAATAGCAGGAAAAATGTAGAAAAAACCCGCTTAAAAAAATAATAATAATATAATAAATAAATAAAAATGATAATAATAAAGTAAATAAATATTATAATAATAATTATATAGAAAATAAATAAACAATTAAAAATAAATATAAAATAAATACAGATAACTACGTTCCCATGAAAGGCCATGGGTTCGGTATATGGAACAGACATGTATGTTTCTAAGACAACGATTATGCAAGGAGGTGATTTGTCCGAGATCATGTCAACCGGCCCATGATTCCCCCAGTTAAAAGTAACCGCTTTATAGTGGCTGGGTGGGCCCCAGGAGGGTCCATCCATGGCTTTTAACTCAGGCGGATTCGAACCTTCAGCGTAGTAACTCATAATTCCATATATAATTCCACTATTAGGATTTAAGCAATAACAGAAATTAAGGATGGCTCGAGGGGTTTCATGAATATGCAGAACATAAAATGTTATACCATATATTAGCAATATATATTACATACAATAACAGTATGTCAACAACTATGAATAAATGTTGTTTCATTAGAAAGCTTATGTTTCCTTGCATGTCATATGTTATTCAAAGAAATGATCTGTTGTCTCAATTATCACTTTAGCGACTAATACGGATTGCAAATGCCCATATGTATTTTTATTGGATTTTTAGAGGTAAATTGTCCTATTTTTTCTATAGTTAATTAAAAAATAATAATGTATCGTCATATGTAAATTTTTTTATTAAAAAATTATTTTTAAAATCAGCAGTTTGGTATAAAATGTTGTAGGACAAGAATGGGTTTATATGGCGCGGCTACAGGCAAGATGAGCTCGTCTCTTCAGGGCCCCCACCGGTCAGTTGAGAAAAAAATTATAAAATTATAAAATTTATAAATTTTTTTGTTTTGTAAATTTGCTTTTTTTTTTTGTTGTTGTATGCCCGTTATTACCCCAGAGCACAAATTTGAGAATGATTAAACAATTGTAATCTTGTCACAAATAATATAATTGAGTTAGCCTCATTCCGATTTCCCCTGGCACGTAGATGTCTCACACCCTGCTTTTGTATCGAGGTAGTTGAAATGGTTTATTTTGCTGATTGGATGTTTGTCGGTCGAGTCAATGTGTAAACTGTAAAGCCTGGTAGTGGAAAATGTAGTTGTTATACTTTCATTTTTATCTCTTCTCTTGAAATTTTTTTTAATTTTATTTTAGGTAAGATGTCGACATTTCTATAATAATCAGAAAGGAAGAAAAAAAAAAGAATTTATAACCGTATACAACCTGCCATTGTAAAATATTAGAGCTCTTGTTCAATTAATGCTTTAATTAATATTGGATAATCTAGGTATTCAGGAATAATATCTGTCAGCAATTAAGAAAAAATCATAGGGAAAATTCAGAATTTAGAACGCTTTTCTATGCTTTAAACCGGAATAGAAAAAAACATTATAAGCTCTCCTTTAATTATTAAATTATTTATTATAACTAATTAATAAGAATTATTTCATTTTAACTAATGTTATATTACAATGTTTGATACATCAGGAATCCAAGAATGGTGTACATAAAAAAATAAATAAATAAGTTTCTGAAAATTTGATGGGAAAAAGTCATAATTTATTTTTCTCGATAAAGCGAAAACGATTATAGTACTTGTTTAGTTAACTAACTAATCATTATACTTTTTTTAACTGTTTGATTTCAATGATCGATGGTGTATTTAAATTTTATAATTGCTGCCAACTATTACATTGTTGTTTATGATTTCGATATAATTTTAAACATACACCTTCCCTTATCGCTTTGATTCAGAGAACATGCAA
>OZ057417.1:32866825-32946825 GCA_964056705.1 Troilus luridus | reverse complement strand
TCCGGCGATACATAATTTATTATGTTAGATTAAGGTCAACTTCGTATGAGTTCTTGAAGAAGTTGGTGAAAGATCCTTCGTCCAACACTTATTAATTCTTCCATAATATATATAATAAACATTAGGGAGCGGAGTGGCCCCTTCCGTCCTCTAAGTCCCCTCCGAAGGACGGCATGACCAAGGATTTTTTACTCCAATTAAAAAATCCTAGGGCCACCCAGTAAATAAAGGGGGTAGCGGAGATAGATCTTTTTGTAGAGTGCTGTAGCAGATACATTATGTAATAGGTTAACAGCCACGGATAGACCCTCCTGAGCCTCAGCCAGCCTCTATAAAGTGGTTACTCTAAACAGGCGGAACACCTAGCGGTTGAGCGTGATCTCGGACAAATCGCCTCTCTGCACAACCGTTGTCCTATAAACGGTAAATAATCTACTACGTACTGAACTCGATACTCTTCATGGGTTGCACAGTTAGTTTTTTGCTCGTACAAAAAAATTGACTAAACTAAATTATAAAGTTGTATAAATATATATAATGACGATAATCTTCTACTTCGCCATTACTTCTCGACATAATTATTTTGATAAATATCCTTTTAGATCCTCATGATGTCAACAGAAACGTTAAGCGACATTTACAGAACGATTACAGAGAATGGTCAGTTAACCGGAAGAAACGGAACAAACGTAGCGTGCCTTATCCGAAGTGGAAACTGCGGGTGGTGATTTATCTGAATTGTAGGGGTTGGGGACCCGGCTTTCTCCCTCCCTGTCTTTATTCTTATGGGGCCCTTTCTTTTCGTCCCAACAGAAAGCTGGCTCCAAGAATTCTGTTTGTAGGTTGGTTTAACGCTAAATGGTACGATAGTGTACACCAACATAGTCTGTTATTTGTGGAAGATGTATGCAATGCTGTATTTTACTAAGAGGGTGTATAAAAAAACAACTAAATATTTGTATTATTATTTCTTTGATATAAAACCCAAATTATAATCCATTCCTATCTACCGTCATTAGCCATTTGCTAGGCAATTACTGGATCCCTGGTACTATTGCTTGGGATGGCTGCCAAAGAACTCTTGGACCTCAATTTCAACTTCGGCAAAATTATCAATTTTTTTCTCTTGAAGAAAATGGGCCATGGATCGAAACAAGTAGTAATCCGACGTTGCGAGCTCTGGGCTATCTGGTGGATGAGCCAGGAGTTCGAAACAATAAAATCTCATTTCAGAAGGGTTTTTCAATAAATTTTCACAAATGTCTAACCCTTTAGCTGATTCCTGAGGTTCTTGAGGGACCTGTCTACAGCACCTTTTCACCTTCCCAATGGTGCGTAGATGACGACTAACAATATCTTTAGACACGCCACACTCCCTGGCAAGTTTGCGAATACTTGTGGATGGATTTGACTCAACAGCATCCTGCAGAACCTCATCAGTATCCATTAATAGTCGCCCGGAGCCCTTCCTTTCTTTCCAACGTCGTATCTCCACAACTAAATTTTGCAAACCAACGCCGCGCGATGCGCTGGTTAAGGACACCTTTTTCTTCATATTTAATAATTTCACGAGCTGCTTCAGAGGCTATAAAATTGTTTTTAGTAGTGATTTAAAATTAGAATGGGATTAAACAAACTTAAAGAATGCTCTAAAGGGGTTATTAAAAATTGTTAAATATTAAATATGATTAAAATGTTTGCAGTATTTTGGAATCTTGGATTTGAAAAAACAGTCATTTTTTGTATACACCATATCATTTAATGTGTAAGAGCGTTTGGACCCTCTGGGATCTCCTAGGGCTCACCCATTCTCTATAATGTTGGTACCGTCAATTGGGAGATAACATGGTGGTGAAGGAAATCGCCTCCCTTCACAACTAATGCCCTAGAAAAATGCAGTATCTAAACTGTGCTGAACCCAAGACCCTTCATGGGTTGTAGTGGTAGATTTTTTTTTCTTCGTATTGGCCTACTAAGTAGCACGTTATTACAACTGTATTTTTTGTATTTCTTCTTGATATTTTCCCAGTACTCCCTCATTCGTCGCCGGTGCTGCTCCTTTCTTTCTTCCGTCCATTTTTTTCCCGTGCAGGTGGTCAGTTTTTTTTTTAATGATAACATAAATAATCGAATCCAATACTTGTCTTTATTATAAGGAAACTAAAATAAACTATTACTGACTAACCAAATTATTATATACAACATGCTACTTTAACCGATATGGTGTGGAGGTTCATGCAAAAATCTCACTTACAGACCATACAAATATTTCAATCCAAATTCCTTTGCTATATTACACATTGTCCCTTTTACAGAACTAATGAATCATTGCACAAAGATCTCAACATACCACTCGTGGGTGCCACATTCAAGAAAAACTACAAACATTTCATGAATCATTTCCTGGACATCCAAACTTATTGGTTCAGTCATTACTGACAGACAGACACATTGCCACAGAAGGCGACAAGGAGACTGAAAGGTCTATAGACCAGGGATCAACTACAGAGAGATAACACACGCTAGGAGTGCCTTCAATGGTAGGTTTCTCCAGCCGTGCTTCCACGTGAATCCCTTAGGGGATATTTTTGAAAGCAGATCGAAATTGCCATACGTGCCAAATGGCATTTGTATGATTTCTTAAATAAATATTTTTATTATTATATTACAAGGATTTTTAAAAGATATATTTGAATGAATACTTGATCAAGTGTACTCAATAGGGTAAGCAATACTTTTTTGCAGGCGACCCGGATTCGAATCCCGGCCAGAACATCTTTTCTCTTCAAAATAAAAGTATTTAAAAATAATCATTATCAAAAGAACAATAAATAAAAATAAATTGTAAATAATTTTTCGTCATTCAAAGCTATAACGTAGCTATCGATAATATTAATATAACTTCATGTTACTCAATGAAATGATCATACATATGTTTTAATTGATTTCTGATGGTAAATTGTCCTATTTTTTTAAAACATTACTAGTTGGTAATGGTCTGACTTTAATACATAAATAAATATATAATAATAAAGATTTTTTGTAACTATGTGTTATATAACTTCACGCCCCTTCATAGAATAACCTCTACGACTCCTACGCATCGAAATGTCTGAAAGACTTTGATACATCGAACTACCACCCACTACAGCTCTAAAGATACGTAAGCACCCTTTGAGATATATTAATCTCAAAGGATAACTTTGAAGCGTAACATAAATGTCAACGTTTTGTCAAGAATCGTATCGATTCGACGCCAGGTTCAGTTGAGTTGAGTTGAATACCTGGCCTTGTTGAAACTGTTCAAAACCCGCTTCAAATATTTAATTCCATGAATTTCCAAGTTATGCAATCTCGCTCCCTCCTCACCGAAGTTTTCGTTTTTAATTTTATTTTAATTTAACATTCCAAACTAGGATGTGCAAGAATGTACTAGAAAAATACCCGAAAATTAAACATTATGACTCTAAAATACTGGAACAAAACCAAAATATCGACGTTTCTCTTATTCAGACACCATCAACATTATAACGGTTGCGCAACACAACCAATGATAATCTCATAATTGATAAACAAATTAGTTATTGAAGCTAATAAAGGTATATGATTGAAATAGAAGCTGTGGAAATAAATATTTCGCCATGGTAACTGATAAATCATATAGGTATGATATTTCATTGATAGTATAATGGTGACAGACTAGATGAAACGCCGACTTGTTTTGCGGGAGTATTTAAGAGGCTTGAGGCTTTGTTTCGGGGTTTTTTTCCAAAGCAAACACTATAGTCCAGGATCCATGGTCCATTTTTGCACTTGATTAGTATCAAGCTGAATCTTCGTGATTAGCTTCGTTTCGATGTGACGCCCAACGATTTCCTGTGCGAAAATTCTCGACTGTGGTAGCTAACAGAGGTAGCAAGGATAAAATATGTCGATTTGATGATTCTCAAACATTTATTTCTAACGGGTTTTTTTTTTTGTTAAATCTTAAGATAATTATCTAAATTATTTGAAAAAAATATTTGTCCAACAAAATGTATGATTTAATCAAAGTCCCCTCCTTCCAACGTGTATCGATACCGAGGTCATCAAAAATTATTACTAACCAGCTGTTGTTTTTATTACTTCTTCTTTTTTGGCTTTGTTATCGATACACAGTGGAAGGAGGGAACTCTTTGATCAAATCATACATTTTTTAGGACAAATATTGGTTCAAATAATTTAGATAATTTTCTTGAGATTTAACAAAAAAAGAAAACAGTTAGTAATACATTTTTGAGAATCGTCAAATCGACATATTTTATCCTTGCTACCTCTGTTAGCTACCACAATCAAGAATTTTCGCACAGGAAATTGTTGGGCGTCTCATCGAAACGAAGCTATTCACGAAGACTCAGCTTGATTCTAATCAAGTGAAAAAATGGATCCTGGACTACTATAGACAAAAAAACGAAAAATCTGTTTTTTTTCTACATTCCATATTTTCATATGAATTTATTAGGTATTTACTTTACTATTTTGGGGAAGAATGGAATTAACACACAAGCCTTTTGTATGACAATAACACTCTTACCAAGTTCAATGATAGCACATTCCCCTGTGTTAAACCGTTGTACAATGGAATCGCTGTAACACTGTTGATAGCCTGTTCGTGTCAAACAGTTCAAAGTGTCCAGTGTTCGTGTTCCGTTGGTGTGTTCACATCTAGCCGAATCATTCGGTCATTTGATCCGACGTTTGATAAAACGTTCGGCATCAGGCATAGTCGACTTAATTCGAAAAACATGTCAGGGCTTTTATCATTCGTATAACTGCTATTTCCTGGTCAATATATCTTATCTAGTGTAACGTTAATCACAATAATAATAAATATTATTATTACAAAGTGTTACTATCAGGCTGAACAATAGAACCTGAAAAATTGATGTCGAATACTACCTACCATCATCCTATCATATGGAAAAAGTGCAGTGACTCAAATATTCATTTCATTGAATGGCCAAATATTTAAATCCAAAATAGAAGGTACAGAAGCATGAATTTACAAAAAAAAAATATTAAAACGCAAAGAATGCAGTTCTGTTGGTAACATGCGGAAATGTTAGAAAACATTTTTTTTCAATAAATTTTTTTGCATTACTTGATTTTTCTAATTCCGGGATGTTAATTAATAAGGAATCTGAGGTGAAAAAGTGGAAATAATATTAATTACTTATAAAACCGTCTGTAGAGTCATGAGGGAGCTGAGCAGCTCAGTGGTAGAGCACAGAGTTGCCAATCCGAAAATCCTTGTTCAAATCCCACTGAAGACGAGACTTTTATTTAGAATGTTAGCAGCCACAGATGGAACATACAGGATCTAGGACTCTCCTGGGGCTCATCAAGCCAATATAAAGTGAGTACCCTAAATAAGAAGGAAATTCTGGCGGTTAGGGGTGATCTAGGAGAAATCACGTCCCTGCACAACCGTTGTCCTTGAAACAGTACAGTCTCTACCGTGTATACCCAGACCCGTTAACGGGTTGCAGTGATACAAGGTTTTTTTTCGGAGGAGTCGTGAGTTGTTATGCTGAAGGTTCAGGGTTCAAATCCGGGTATGGCTGATAAACTGTTTAATGTGTAAGAGCCACGTATGGACCCTGTTGGAGCTAAAGACCACCCTGGGTCACGGGAGTACTATTAATTGAGTGATTAAAGCTCAACTGTTGCCCTAGAAACTCTCTACCATGTACTGAACCTCAGACCCTTTAAAGATTGTGGTGGTACAGGTATTTTTCTAACCAATGCAGATTCATACCGATGATGTTAATGCAAGCTATATAATTACAAAAAATGAACATTTTGGAATTTTAAACAATTCGAAATTCGGAGACCTATTGATTTCTTGAAAAATTCTTGAATCAATAAAATATTTTGCATTCTCTCAACTTTTAAAATTCGGAGATGAAAATTTTATTGCAGAGAAAATAAAGAGAGAGAAACCGAAGCTAACAATAATTAATTATGAAATATCGATTCCAATTTATTTTGTTACAATAAATGGGGATGAATTTGCTCAGTGTTGATATGCTATATTGAAGGTTCAGAGTTATAGTCCATCTGTGGCAAATAAGGCATTTTATCTGTCAACAGCTATTGATGGAGTTGGTGGAATTAAAAAAAACAACTACAGATATCTAAAGAACGCAAAGCCTCTATGAACTGAATATCCTAAAATAGAGAAAGGTCTGGCGGTTTTACGTGATCTGGCAAAAATCACCTTCCTACAAAACCATTGTCCTAGAAACAGTACAGTCTCTACCTTGTACAGACTCCAAGACCCTAATGAATTGTAGTGATACAGATTTTTTTAATTCCAATTATAATAATAAAAGGTTCGTTATTAATTATAATTAAAGCCCGAACAATTCGATGCCTATACCACCAATCTTTAGTTACGAATTGCGCTAAGTGGGCCGGCTACACGTCTACCGGCCTCTGCAACATACTTTTTACCTGCATTCCATCCTTCATCACCACTTTCGGCAGTAGCTATAAATTCGGCAGTTTCCTCAGCACTAAACCACTACAAAATAAAATTTGTAGGCAGTTGAACTGATGTTTGTTTCACAAAGAGAGTAAAAGAAAAAGAATGAGATTGGTTACCTGGGCGGAGCAGGTAGCCACCGATAGCCCAAGCAATACGGTACATGAATGATATATGAATAAGAATAAAGCAAGGTCGCGTCGTCTATACTCGGCTTTAGCAAATAGATAGTAAAGCAGTGCGGCGGCATATATCGTCTTTAGCAGTTAAAGGATTAGCAACCAAAACCCAAGACTTCATGGGTTGTGGCGGTACAGTTTATTATTTTTTAAATTATAAAATATTGAATCTAATATTTATCTATTGACCAAATTATTTCTTTTAATTCTCCGTCTTGTATTTTAAAGCAAATAATCACATATGACAGACAGAAATCAAAACTCTAAAACAAAATGGATTTGAAGTGGCCATGAGGGAAAGTGATAAATCAGGTGAATAAGTGAATAACCGTCGGAGTGAATAGAAAATTAATAAATAAATTGAACAGCATCGCCGTAGTACACTCCACCTCCGAATTCTTCAGCCCTTAAACAAGTGTTGTGATTAACGATCTGATATTTTTCCCTTTTCTACACCTTCAAGCCCTTTTAGATGGACTCGGATCTTTTTTCCCTCTTTTTTAACGAGTGAAACAAAAAAAGAAGTATCGGATTTCTCTAATAGTCTTGCCTCATTTAAGAATGTTTTCAAGGGATTCGATATTTCATTCATGAAATCATTAGATGAAAGCGATCCCTTATTTTTTGGATCAGGTTCTCTCACCCAACTCCTTTTCATTTAGTTTGAATCTAACTCCATAATGAAAAAATATTCTTCAGATCAAAAATAACAACTATATCTATGTAAGTAATTTATTTCCGCATATGATTTTTCTATACACATATATTTCTGGTTTCTTCTGTTCTTGAGATTCATTCAATTTTTCTCTTAACATTTATCAGCGGATTATTGAGACTTTGAATGCTTCTGTGGTGGCTTAGTGCGTAGAGCACTGAGTTACTTTACTGAAAGTTTTATTTTCAAATTTAGCTCTAATGTATAAATTATTGTTATCAGTTCCGCAGGTTGTCGCTAGAGATGAGTCACAAGTTTTAACTTTTCGATCCCTTTTTAACATTTTCGAAAATAAAAATAAGCGCGAGTTTTAGTGTGAAATTAAGAGTGTTGTTATATGTAATGAGGGAGCGGAGTGGCTCAGTGGTAGATCACTGAGTTCCCATCCCGGAAATCCTGGTTTAAATTCAGCTGAGAGAAAAGACTTTTATTTAGTCTTTTTGCAGCCGGAAATGGATCATATAGGATAATATAAAACAATTATTTATATTATTGGTAAATGCATAAATAGAAAATAGGAAAAGTTAAAACTAGTGACTCTATTCGAAGCGACAACCTAAGGAACTGATAACAAATTATTTAATCTATGACCAGCCACGGATGGATCCTGTGAGGTGTTCAGGTTGTCCTGAGGATCACCCAAGCCTCTTTAAGATGGGTATCCAAATTTAGAGTTGAGCGTAATCTCGGAAAAATCCTCCCTTCACAACCTTCATCTTTGAAACAGTACACTCTCTACAACGTACTGAATTCACGACCCTTCATGTGTTGTTGTGGTACAGATTTTTTCAGATCAATGCTGGTTCATTCATATATTGTTAAAGAAAATTATAACAATAAAGAAAAAAACAAATTTATATTGTTTGGAAATTTAAGATAGGGGAATATACGCATAAAAAAATTAAATCAAACAAAAATTCAATTTAAAAAATTGTATGTACATTCAATATTATTAACTAATTATTAAATAATTATATTTTACTTTAATTATTCTTTTACCTGCAAAGATGAGTGTTTTATATTCATAGATTTTATTCGATTCTCTTCTACTAAATATATATTTTAAAGCAGAAATATCTTATTATTAATACAATTTATACTAAATTTATTTGAGTGCATAATGTCACCCAGATTTTGAAGTGCCAATACTTCAAGAACCAATATTGCCTATTCACGAGACGTTTCGTCATAAATCTTCGAAGAAAATGAAATTTTTAAAGTAGGGGCGCTCTCACAAATAGTCAATTTCAATGAACAACGTCACACCCAAGGAATATTAAGCGAGAAATCTAGTGATAAAAATTTACTGAAAAGAAGATTCGCATACGACAAGGGATATAATTGATTTCAATTGCATTGATCATTAACGTAATTAATTTTAAGTTAATTATTAAGTTAATAACTCTGAAATTTCAAAAATATACTTTTTCACTTTTTTAGCTCGGAAAAAAAAGTTGTCCAACACGATACGTTACTACCTTATTTCACATCGCTTAACTATACTTGCAGGGAGCGGAGTGGCTCAGTGGTAGAGCACTGAGTTGCAATGCCGAAAATCCTGGTTCAAACCCAGCTGTAGGCAGTACTTTTATTTAGACTATTTGCAGCGCAAGATGGATCATATGATATCTAGGAACCTCTGGGGCCCACACAGCCTCTATAAAATGTTAAAAAAATAGGGTACACAAAATCAGGGGGGAAATCTGGCGGTTGAGTGTAATATAGGACAAATCACCTCCCTGCAGAACCATGAAACACTACAGTCTCTACCACGTACTGAACCACAGACCCGTACAAAATTTGTTGTGGTACAAAGAAATATGTTTTTCTAATGTGCGCGATGTTGTTGTTTATTCCTTTAACGTCGCTTTATGCTGCCATAACTGATCAAGCGGTACTTCGGAGGGAGTCTTAGTATAGGATCATTAACGAGTGTCTGACATAGCATAGGCTCGAGAAACCCAATTTACGTCCCTTCTAAAGGAGGCCTAGCCTAGGTTTTTTTACTCCCTTTAAAAATACTAAGGCTACCTGCCTTGCTTCAAACGCGCGATCTTGGGTATAGTCGATTGTTATGCTAATCACTAGTACAATTATTACGGATCCTGAGTACATAAACTTCTAGACAAGTTTAAAATTATATCCTTCTATATCTGGATCACAGACATCACTAGGTTTTCTTCGACTAACCGTATAATTCGTCTGATCCTAATTAGTTTCCATTGAAACAATTTGTGAAGAACAATCGCGTTTCGCGATTGGGGAGTTAGGGTAGAACGAGATTTGTATAATTAAACAATTTTAATGAATGATAACTTCTCATAATGACCTATAAATCTTCATTTTTTAATTCTGAATAAGAAAAACAAAATAACGAAGTTAGGTGTTAATTGAAAGCAATTAGCTCTAATCAAGAGATGAGATTTTTTATAAATTATTTTTCGCTTGGAAGATCTAGTAATTTTTTTTAATTGGTCACGAGTCCATTACTCGATGCCGGAAACTGGCTTGATATATCCCCCCCTAAATTGGTACTCAGCCAACTCCAGTCCGAGGGGAGTCATCGGGGCTGGGCTGGCATTCCGATATAATAGGAGTCGACTGTCCCTGTTGCATCCTTGGCAGAGGACTCCGCTTATTTAAGTCGCTTATTTATCTCTTGGCAGTTTATTCTGGGATATTAAGTCCTGGCTATACTAAAAATTTTATTAAGGAAGCTGTAATATAATAATTTTATCAAACCAAAGAAATATTATATAAAATTATGGAACTTTCGTTTGTTTTTTTATTTATCATCACTTATACTGCTATGGATAATCGGAGGATGCTGCAGTGGGAGCTCTAAATTTTGCCTATTCAATTTAATTAGGATATAGATTTTTAACGAGTGCCTGACATCACAGACTCGCGACCCCCGTTTAACGCCGCTCCCGAAGGACGGCATGACAAAGGATCTTTTACTCCTTTTAAAAAATCCTAGGGCAATCTGCCGGGCTACGATTGATAGACTGAGCTGGATCATAATGGATCTAGGACCCTCCTGGGGCTCATCAAGTCTCCATAAAATGGGTACCCAAAATAAGGGGTAAAAATCTGGTGTTTGAGCTTGATCTAGGGAAATTACCTACACACAGCCGTTGTCCAAGAAACAGTACAGTCTCTGCCATGTAATGAACCCCAGACCCTTCATGGGTTGCAGAGGTACAAGTTTTTTTGCAATTAAATGTAAAAAAAAAAAGTTTCTTTTCAACAGATTGAAAACATGAATCGGTATTTTTAAATGAAATATAGAAATACTCTTTATTGAAATTCAAAGCCTTAATAGATTGTAGTATGCAAACTCACAATGCAATTATATTTTTGGTCTTAATTAGTGAAATCTCAAAATAAAGTGGGTATCCAAAATAAGTGGTAAAAATCTGGTGTTTGAGCGTGATCTAGGAAAATTGCCTCCCTGCACAGCCGTTGTTCTAGAAAAAGTACAGTCTCTGCCAAGTAATGACCCTTCATGGGTTAGAGTGGTACAGGTTTAATGTGGTAGTTAACATTTCTTCATCAATTTGTAAATAAAGTTTTTGTACTAACATAATACAAGTGACAAGTTTTTATTTAAGGTAGTGTTTTATTTAATGAAATTCCCTTAAAGACTGGTTGTTCACTGTTAAGGAATGATTATGAGAAAAATACCGCGAAAGGTCGCCAAATAAAGTTAAACGAATAGACGGAATCTCTGAAAATATTTTGAAATATTATTATTTAAATAATAATTAAAAAGCATACAGTACATGGTAGAAACTGTACCTACTACTTATTGGACAAAGTTTTTGCAGGGAAGTGATTTAACGTAGATCAGATTTTTCCCTTTCATTTTGGGTACCCAATTTATAGAGCCTGAGTAAGCCCTAGGAGGGTCTTAAATCTCATTGGATCCATATTCGGTCCTAACAGAGTAAATAAAACTGTGCCAGAGAGCGGGATTTGAACCAAGGACCTTCGGCACGGCAACTCACCGCTCTATCAATCAGCAAGTCTATCTCTGATTAAAATAATAGCATTTGTAATATTACTATTAAGTAACATCGAATGAACCCTTCCTACCCCTTTAAATTAACTGGATCCGATTGCGAGGTATATCTATTGCGATAGGGATTATTCGAAACGAGCCCAATGACGATATATTCTGATAATTAGTGAGGCAAGGTAGAATATTACCTGAATTAATTAATTAATCAGCACTTTCCGGATAGGCCTCTGTTACCTAGGTTGTGCTCTGTTACCTACTTGTTGCGTTTCAATGATAATGCTATATCATCATTGGTTTAGTATCGTTCGGAAAACTAATATATCAAGTATCAGGTATTCAAATTATGCTACTATTGCTTATCGGCTGCTGATACAGAAGGAGCCCTAAATTTATCCTATCCAGGTAAAATTATGATAGGGATACAGAGTGACTGTCGCAGTACAAGCTGCAAACATTCATTGTATGTATTTTCCAAAGGATGCGCTAACCAAAGATTTTATATTCACTGTAAAAAATCCTAGGGTTCTGCCGGAATATGAACCTGCTATCTTGGGCGTCGGAAGGTTAGTAGGTATACCACCCATATATATACCACCAATCTTTGCTTACATACCTCCAACAAAAATACAGGGGCCAGTATCCCTACCTAAATCAGCAAGATCACTCTGAAGGCATTCCTCACACCTTCGCCTAGTTCAATCACTCAGACCTTCATCAGTCTGCACCATGCTTATTATCTTTTTAGGAATTCGTTCGTTACCGAGCGCAAAAATTTTACAAGACCATCTTAATCTTTGACACGCTATCACTTCAATAATATTAACCGGGTGCATGCTCCTCAATTCTCGTGTATTCTCATCCTTTTTTTGGTCCGAATATTTAAAAAAAAAAAAGCCTGTACCACTACGACCCGTGAACGAATCTGGGTGTTCAGTACATGGTTGAGACTGTACTGTTTCATGGAGAACGGTTCTGCAAGGAGGTGACTTGTCCTAGGTCACGCTCAACCGCCAGGTTTTTCCCCCTTATTATGGGTACCCTATTTTTATAATTTATTATAGAGGCTGGGTGAGCCTCATGAGGGTCCTAGATCCTATATGATCCATCTCCGGCTGCAAACAGACTAAATAAAAGTAACTACCCGCAGCGGGATTTGAACCAGGATTTCCGGCATGGTAACTCAGTACTCAACCACTGAGCCACTCCGCTCCCTGTCGCGGGGACACCAACCGGGTGCATGCTCCTCAATTCTCGTGTATTCTCATCCTTTTTTTGGTCCGAATATTTAAGACAACGCCTTATTTTCGAAAACCTTATGACGTTGTTCATCTTTCAGAGTTAGGCCACGTTTCGCTTCCGTAAAGAATAGTTAGGAGTGTCATAGTTTTAGAAATTAGCCCGCTGCTAGCAAGATTTTTATTTAATCTGTTAGTGGCCGAAGATATGGGATCTAGGACCCTCCTGGGGCCCACCCAGCATCTATAAAGTGGGCACCCAAAATAAGGGAGAAAATCTGGCGGTTGAGCTTGAACTAAGACAAATCACCTGCCTGCACATCCGTTGTCCTGGAATAGTATATCCTCTACCATATTCTAAGGCTAAAACTCCTCATGGGTTGATACAAATACATCATCATTAAAATAATGAATCTGATATTACTATTAATGTATATGAAATGTTTTTATCTCCTCTCAAACTTTTTTTTGTTGTTATATTTGGGTATAAATAAATTTGTATTCAAATACGCGGAACATACACTCACATCTTCCTAAAGAAGGCCCGGGGTCCCAGTTTCCCTCTAATCTGTTTTCTTTCAGGGAAGCCTGCCTCCCCAATTTTCCACCCCTTTTTTGCTCCATTTTTCCGACCCCTCTCTCTCTTCTCTCGTACCTCATTTTTATAATATAATCTAATAGCGACCGGGAAGAAACTCGAGGGAGGGAGTAATTGGAGAATTGGATTGACGGAGGAGGCAGCGGATTCTTTGTCTTGTATCTCTTCCACACTTGTGTTCCTTTCTGATCAAGTTGCCATTGATTTTCCGGACAAGTTCACTTCCGATAATTACTTTTCCTGTTACGAAACTCTAGCCAAATGTCCCTTCGAAGGTTCCAGGCTTGTTTGAAGCTGTTTGCTGTAACTATACCCCCTCACCAATAAAAGTTTGAAAGAAACTTCTCAAGTTAAAAGCTTTATATATATATAAAACATAATAAATAATCAGTTATCATAGGACTAATTTTTATCATACCTGGGTTCAGTTCTTCGTGGTAGAGACTGTGCTGTTTCCTAGATAACTGTTATGTATAAATATGTAGGGGTAAACTAACATACATATAAGAGGAGCAGAGTGGGCCAGTGGTAGAGTCCCGAGTTGCTGTCCTGAAATTCCTGGCTGCAAATCCTACTCGCTGACAGGCTTTTATTTAATCTTTTAGCGGCTGGGTATGGAGCCCATGGGATCAAGGACCTTCCTTGGGCTCACCGAGCCTTTATAATGTGCGCACCCAAAATAAAGTGGGAAATCTGGTGGTTGAGCATGATCTAGGACGAATCACCTGCCTGCACAACCGCTGTCCAAAAAGCAGCCTTTACACAGTCTCTACCATGAACTAAACCATAGATCTTTCACGAGTTGTAGTGGTACAGGTAAACTAACTATATATATGCAGTATATAAATTATATCCTGGGGCAAGGCGCTATTTCCTAGACTCTTTTAAAAACAGTCTTGTTCTCGAAGTCGAGTTATTGTTTTATTTGAATCATTTTTTATACTCCCTCGATACCTACTATTATTTTTTATTATAAATATAAATATATTATTATTTCATTATATATGTATCATATATTTAGGAATCTTAGGGTTGTAATTATTTATGAACAGGTATATAATTAAACATTTTATGCAAATTTCAGTATTTTATATTAAAAGAATAAATAAATGTTTATTCAATGAATTAGCAATTTGTAATATGTTATGATGTTGTTTTTTCCGGTTTCATAAGTGATTAACATGTAATCTGGATAGTTTAAATTTGTTGTTGACGTCTCAGATAGCGTCTTAAGATGTAGATTCTGCGTTGATAGTTCGTGCTACTGTGTATACGTATTCTTAATAACTATTTTGATAATTTTTCACACAGCTGACCCATTTTTTTTTTTGTTGAACTTCTTGGGGTAAGGGTGTTGAATATATTTGTTGAGTCTGTTTGGACTGTTGATGTGAGAGCTACACTTTTGTGATTTTGCTTTATATTGACGGATGTTCTTTGATCGCTAAATTGGCAATACGCTGTCTGGTCAGTTTTTCAATATTTTCAAAATTTAAACCTATGCTTTTTGGAGTTTTTTCTATTCCATACTAATTCATAATTCATGACTTTAATTTAATTTTCTTTTGAAGCAAGTTAGTTCCTCCGATACAACAAAGCCCTATTTACACAGAATAGAGTTTAGGTTCGAATATTTATCACGTGTTATCGCTCTGACTGTAGTTAATGCGCTGAGCAGGGGAGGGCCTTGCGATGGACTGCCCTACTTTGAATAGCCGTTGGATATTGGCAGGAAATAGTTGAGGGTTTATCTCAGGGGCGGACAATTTAATTGATGAGGCCCATTAATAACTTGGGGGGGGAGGGTAAACAGTTGGGAGAGATAGCTTGGCCCCCCTCGAGCTAACAAATCGCGAGCGAGCAAGGCTTTATTGAAACCAGTCCTGCGGAGATCGGATCATGGCTCGTCACTGTGATTGAGGATAAGTTTCTGGTTTATATACACATAAAAGGTATATTCACTCATAATTTTTTCAAGTTTAATATTACTAGCTTCTCATGAAAATTTACTTAGTGTATTGGTTAGTATAACAACGTACTATGTCCAAAGACGTTGGTTCACAGCGCTCTAGGTGACCTTTGGATTTTTCAAAAGGAAGTGAAATATCCTTGGTTATGCGGTCCTGTTTAAGGGACGTAAAATTGCGTTCCTGAATATTGTCAGGTGCTCGTTGAGGATCCCTTACCTAATTATACCTGGATTGATAAATATTAGTAGTCCCATAAAAAGGATCATCTTACTGAAGAATCGAATGAAGCATTTTACTTTCAACACAAGGTTGAAACTGTACTGTCTCTAAGTCAACGTTTATGCATTCACCTGATTCTACCAAGATGGCGCTCAACTAGGGTTTCTTTTAGTTAAAAATGCGTACTTTACAGAGGCTACAATTAACAATTTTCTTTCGAGTTCCAAAAGAGCTGTACATATATTTTCTTTATTTTTAATCTAAATTAATAAACATTCACCCATTTGGAAGATCTTGAAACAGTCATCAGGACCAGGAGACTGAGGTTCTACGGCTCATGGTCTGAATGGAAAATAAGAGACTGAACAAAAAAATTGTCGATAAAGTCTTAAGCTATAAGAGTATAGGTGGATATGTGAAACAAGCAAAAGATGAGCTGGATAGGCTAAAAGTCAAGGATAAGGACTGCTTGGATAGAGAGCTTTTCGGAAAAAAACTAAAAGAAGTTGGGGTTCTTGAAGGAAGGAAGGAGAGGCGAGGGAGAAAATGGACTAAGGAAGAGCGAAAGGAACAGTCCAGGAAGATGAGAGAGTATTGGAGTAGACGGAAGGCGGAGAGTGCAAAGAAGATTATTAAGTGATATTCGCGTGGTCTTTGCTGGCCGATTCGTGTATATATTTTATATTTTTATTGTAGAGATTGATCTTCTTGCATTTCTATTAATTCTATTTATCCAGATGCTCTTTGGGAGAGCATCTTTCCTTATTATTATAACTTCTATTTTCTTGCTCGTATTTTCTAATGTTTTTTTTTCGTTCTCTGTCGTCATATTTTTAAAAGAACCGGAAATAGATAAATAAATTTAGTAAATACAAGTTTTGTTTTATTAAAACAATAGCGACACATGTTTCGTACTACGAAACAAATTAAGTTAGCTTACCGAAAATTCCAGATTACAAATTATATCCGTAGCAAGAGTGTTTCCTCCAGAGCACCATGTCAACTGTCCGTTGCAATGAGAGTTTACAAATTCGAAATCGGTCTGGAGTCGTTCGATTACGGACGATAATGCCACTGTATATGTTCGTTCGTGATGTTTTCGATGAGTCGTGTCATTCTTAACTTGGACGGAAATGAAATTTGTTACAACGTTGCACTTAGCCTTTCATATTTGTTGTCAGTAATTTGAAAGACATTTTGAAACACATACCGGACGATAATATTAAAAAAAAATATAATAGCACAAAAATGTAAAGGTAACCCTGGTGCATTTATCGAGAGCCACAAATAATCCTTCAAAGAGCCGCATGTGGCTCGCGAGCCGCAGGTTGGCCACCCCTGGCATAGTCGGATCGTCACTAGTGCTTGTTCCGACACTTTCTCTCCACCCAAGAACTCTACATCCTCTCTCCGCCATTCGTCCGCTTCGTTCTCGCCACAAACCTCCATCCTCTTGTCTCTGGTTATGCTCTTTGCAGTTCTATCCCTAACCACTCCCTCCATAACCCCGAGTTTTCTTCTATCCCTTTCTGCCTCCTTAAACCATTTAGGTTTATTTTACTTTTTTCTAAGGAATTAAAACATTCTGGTAGCGATCCTACTCGAATTCATTCGTCCGTATAAATTAACCCTTGTTTTCCTCGGTGTGTCGATTATTCTTTCTGTCGCCTTGCGATGGATCTTATTTCGTGTAGGAACTGATTTGCCTTTGTAGAACCTAGGATCTGAAATATTCCATATAACTTTCCGTTCTTTAATCTCAAACATTTCAAGATGGTATTTTTAATATTTTTAATTAATACTCAAAATTTACATTATTTTTTAATTTATTTTTAGTAAAATTGGTTTCAAGGCCTTTAGGTATTGTTCTTATTTATTATTATTTTAATTGCATTATAAAGTGAAATGACCTGAAATAAGTTAACAACTAGCTATTACCATTATAAAATTATTACAAAAACGATTAGGTCTTAGAAAATGGACAATATCAAAATAAGACTGAACTGCACTATTAAGATGTGTTGCAATCGAAGTAGATGGAGACATAATAAGAAGGTTTAGTTAATAGACCTTCCGTTAGAGCGAGCTTAGAGAGTGAGAGAGAGAGAGAGAGAGAGAGAGAGCAATAATAGCCAATTAGAAGCGCCTTACTAGAGAATTAAGTCGGCCATACTAAGTTGCAAGACCCCTGCTTGATTTATCACCCCACCGGCTCTTGGGTTTATTGCTTCACTTCAAATCGTAAATTATAGTTGAATTTACGACTGGCAGTAAACACCTTACGTGTTATATTCCGTTCCGACAAAGTTGAATATTAAGATTACTAAACTGTTTAAACTTCAATCCTTAGAAATCTAAGTCGTGGGCTTAATTTACTTCCTCGAACAGCAGAAGTTCAATGGACCAGAAACTGTGCCTTATAACATCGAGGTCTATAAGACCAGGGGGATAAAGGAAATATCTAATCTTATAACTTGAGCCCGGAATCTTATTGAGAAAATAATACAGAATCGATCAAACTATATGCAATAAAAAAACCTAAATAAGGTGCAATAATGAATTCAAGCATTCAGTAATGTTTTTTCTCCAAACCAAACTAATAAGTTGATTACTCTTTCAAGTTTCCACGGCCACTATTTATACAAAAAACTTCATTTGTTTCTTCTGGTTTAGACCGTGTCGGTGAATTTTCTGCCAACGTTTCGCCAGACATGCTCCTGACTTCCTCAAGGCTTAATTGAGACTTAAGGAAGTCAGCAGCATGTCTGGCGAAACGTTGGCAGAAAATTCACCGACACGGTCTAAACCAGAAGAAACAAATTAAGTTTTTTGTATAATAAGTTGATGTTCTAAAACGGAACAGTATCGGATGGTTTAGTGATCTGTTAAATATGGAGACAAGTGTCAAAGCAAAATATGCATACGATGCAAGAGTAGAGGGCAAGAGAGGGGGAGGAAGACCAAGCCTAAAGTGAAGGAGGCTTTCAGGAAAAGAGGAATGGACTGGAATAGAAGAAATGTACTGGTACAGAACAGAGACAACTGGGTCAACATTGTAAAAAGAGTTTCCTCGCAACCCTTAGGCGCTAGGCGAGCATAGATTATGATGATGATTAGGTTCAAAATGAGAACCTGAGCAGCTAAAGAGTACTGAGTTACTGATCTTTAAGTCACGAAATCAGGTTATTTCGGCCCCACCAATGGTTGTCCGATTATTCATAAGCGTATGTTTTTTTTTGCTGTTCCAAATTAACTGTTAAACAATTTTATTTACAATCACAATTCAATGAAACACACAACAGATAATTAAAAAGGATATATATTTACATAACACAAACGCGCTATGGGAAAATATCACAGGTCTTTCACTTCATGTAATTAGGAGAAACCATTCAACCCACAGGACTGAACACGATTTCCAACACAGAAAGAGTGCTCAAATTGCAGAAGGCATACAAGTTGACCTGGAATCATTACAATAAAAAAGCTGTATCTCGCAATCCCAAATTACGGCATTACAACACAATACAAGCCCTGTATGCAGCAGAAACTACACTAATTAAAGGGATGACAAAAATTCATGACATCGAGAAACAAGAACGGAAAATTCATAGAAAAATTTATGGCGCTGTTCTCCGGGATGGAATCTGAATCAAAAGGCCTACTAGGAACTCTATGAAAATACAGAAAACATCACAGATAAATTTAGAAAATTTAGACGGCTACAATTCTACGGACACCGATGTCGGATGAGAGCAGACTCACTAAGAAAATTTTCAATATTGCCAATGCTAGTATATTAAAGTCTAATTGGATGAAAGAAACACAAGAAGATATGGAGTTATTTAAAATTTCCAAAGATGAAATTCAGAATAGACAACAATTCAGCGATAAAATCAGTAACAAGAAAATTGAACAAGACTCAAGTAAAGAAACAGCATCGAAAAAGTGGGCAGAGAAAAGGAAAAAAAATAGTGAATTAATGAAGAGGCGAAAAACGTACACTTACTTACTAAAACCAGTTTGGGCATATGCATTACAAATTTACGGTATCGCTAAACAGACTCACAGAAAACGTCTGCAAACTTTTCAGTCAAAGGTACTTAGACTTATCACCAAAGCACCATGGCACGTCAATAACAAAATTTTGCATACGGACTTAAAAATAATAACGGTTGACGTACACATAAGAGCGTACAACAAACTCTTTTAAGAAAAACTGCACCGACATCCAATGAAGAGTTACCGCTGGGTACTGTTCTTCATGCCTTTCATGTCGCTATGTATTATTTTCCTGTCAGCCAATCTGCTGATTGTCAATTATTTGTATTGATTAAAATATAAAGAGAAAAGGAAAAAAAGAGAAAAAAAAATGAAATTTTTTACGTACCTCTAGGAATACCACAAATTATATTTTGTTCCTTTTTCTCCATGATCGATTACAAGTATTTATTTATTAAGTAAATAATAAATCAAAAATAAGCATATTTATCTATTTTTCATTCCGTCGTCTTAGTGACGCAAAACCGAATCTACGAAATTACTATTTTTCAAAAATGAATGCTAATACAAGATCTTGTGGACCCCAAAACTTAATAATAACCCAATGACGTATAATCTCAGAAATTTACCTTTCTGAGTAAATACTTTTTGAATGACTAATGCGAATTTATTTATTTGTTTTTTATGTTTTCAATAGAACAATCAATTATTGTGAATTACATCGTACAAAATATGAATAAATCTTTCTTTATTTTAAGTCATTGAAGTGAAAACACGATCTTAATGCCTGAGAGACTTTAAACAAAAAAATATTGGAATTTCCGTACAAAAGTAAAAACATTGGGCTACGAAGCGAACTGAATATATTAAACAAACAAATCAACGCATGGCCCAGTTGCTACGTTTTTATTTCTCTTATGCTATGAATTTTTATTTTGTTATTAATGCTATGGTTAATTATGAGATTAGAATGTACTTTAATCTTATTAATTAAATATTCTGTGTAGTATATACAGTGTAACGTCGATTATCAGAACTAATGTTGCCAGGGGTGGCTTGGATAATCGAAATTCACTAAAAAATAAATACCAACCAAATGAATAGGAGTGGATTCAGAGAAACAAATATTGAAGCCTAAGTTCATTTTTTTTGCTGTTCCGAGAAATTATTAGGGCCTCCTTATTGACCTCCATGGAAAAAATAATTTTAATGGTCGTCAAATTTTATTTAAAATAACAATAATTTTAACAATATAAATAAGTAGCTGGATGATCTGATCAAATTAATTAAAATTACATTTGAAAAAAAAAAACAGTTCCGTTAATTGGACGTTCGGATAATCGACGCTCCACTGTATAGAATTATTTGTAGTACCACCAGTTAGTCACTTAGTTGTCACTCGAACCCTGGTCAGCAGTGCTAGAAGTATTAGCAGTAAAAAATATATAGTGAGAGTGTTAAAAATCCTCGGTTATGCCGATCTTCGGAAGGGACGTAAAATAGAGGTCCTGAGCCAATACGTTGTCAGGTACTCGTTGAATATTCCAATCCTCATTGTACCTAGATTTTTTGTCTATGCAGATAAGTAGGGCTCCCTCATAGCATCCTCAAGTTACCGGCCAATGACTCAAAGTAAATTGTTTAATAAAAGGGTTTTGTAACAAGGAATTTTCATCAATGATTCCGGGTTGTTGGAAATGTAAACTAACTTGAACTCTCATCTTCTTTGATATGTATATGTAATATCTCTAAGATGTAGAGAGAATCAGAGAATAGATGAGGTAATGGTATGGCTACACTGTAGTATGTAAAAAGAGTAGTCACTAAGTTATAATGGTAGCCTACCTAAGTTAATAAGTTTACCTAGTTAGTTCATATAAGAAAGTCAGTTTGTATATATATGTTTTATCTTTCAGTTTCACAATAAATATATAAGTTCGTTACATGTTGTCAAGTGTTTGATTACTATCCAATTAGCCATAGTAGCATACATTTTAATAGATAAACAAATAAAAAATGCTTAATAATATTATTTTTATTATACCTGGAAATAATATATGGTAGTTATGCCTGGATAGGAAAAATTTAAGAATCCCACTGTATCCATCGTCCGATAAGCCCATAACAGCATAAATTTAGGTTAAAGGAGTAAACAAAATTCTTATATCTTGCAGTGAGATTTCTGTATCTTACGAGCCTGTTTGGGATGATAATGTGAGATGTAATGGATTATATTTATGGTGTAAATCAAGGAGTAGAGCGCTGAGTTGATATGCTAAGGTTCCCGGTTCAAAACCGGCTTCGGCAGAGAAATTATTTGATCTTTAACAGGCACGGACACAGTGGGATCTACAGAGCCTTATGAAACTGAACCAGTCTCAATAAAATCCCCCTTAATTAGGGGGAAACCAGGCGTTTGATCGAGACCTCAGACAAATAATCCCTGCACAGTCGTTGTCCTGGAATCAGTACAGCCTCTATCCTGTACTATGGCTAAAATGTGTTTTTGTCGTACAGGTATTTATTTTTTTAATGTTTTATTCATAAAATGCGTATAAAATATATAATATTTATATACTGTATACTGCCTCCATCGTAAATATACAAACCAACACTTAAACATTATTTTCATCTTGAAAATTTGTATATTTGAATAATTTATAAGTTGACATCACCAAACCTCCGCACTTCAACTAACTTACAACCTGCCTATTTGGGAATGATGTAATTCTTTAAAATATTATAGGAATTGACGAATGGTATAGTTATTTCGGCCCCTTGATATGCGTATGACAGGTTTCTTCTTGTGTATGATTATAGTATATCATTTGTGAGTGAGAGAGAGAGTAATAGAAGGGGAGAGAAATAGTAAACAGTTATTATTTAAAGACAGAAAACATAAAAAACAAAACACAGATTGAGTATTGTTGAAGAATGCTGGTCAGCGATGCCATATATTTCGATCCTGGCGCTCATAGCCTCTACTAAGTTTACTCATGTCTCTTCATCATGGACGTATTTGTCGATTGGGGTTTAGGAAGGGGGTGGCATTTGTGTTGGGTGATTTATCGTCCAATCTGGGTTTATGAACATCTGCACCCCCAGCATTTCTTTTTTAGGACTTATTTATTGTTGCCTATTTCGACAAGGGCTCGCCTATAGTTATTGGCATAAAAAATATATATATTGGTGTGTTTATATGTATGTATAAATATATACAATAATATAAGAAAAGTAGATGAATATATTTATATATAAAAATTCTTTAGTTCGTGTGTATGTCACTGAACTCCTTGTAAAAGGCGGGATCTGATTTTGATGGAATTTTTGGGCGTGTGTTCAAGTTGGTTAATATTTATGATTTAATTCTATAGATATGCTTTTTAAAAATTTATTTATTTTTCTTTATAAACAAATATAACTGCCATAAAAACTAATCGAGATTTTTATTTCTTGCTTTAATTAATTCAGTTTTAAGTTTATATTTTACTCATTCGACCTTAATACTCACGCGCAATTAATAGGTAAAGTTGTGATAACTATATGCGAAATGATATTGTAAATATATATATATATATATATATATATATATATATATATATATATATATATATATATATATACTGCCACAATAGTTGGCAAAAGACCACGTGGGGTGCCAAAGACCAGATGGATAGACAGGGTCAACAAAGATGCTGAGGAGCTGCTTGTAGCAGACTGGAAATCAGCGGCCCTGGATAGACAGAGGTGGAGAAGGCTGGTATTTGCCACTTTTAAGCCATAAGTAATAGCGCCAAATAGCTATACAATCATTCAATAAAAATAAATAAATTATTTACAATTTGCGTGTGGTCCCTGAACTAAGCTTCTCCCCCCAGATTGAGGGCAAAACAGCAATCCGGGAGGCCCCTGCCCCGTTTCCCAGCCGTGTCATTGGCATTAAACGCCAATGGAAGCTGGGTCGCTTTTAATCGTTTTTATATTTTTTATGTTTGTTCAAAAACCTCGTTACCTTGTTTGCTCCAATCTGGATTTATACTTATCTTCTTTTTTATCAATAATTCCATATGCACTAATAATGGCATTTTAGCCTGCTATTTACTTTTTAAAAATAATATTATTAAGCATTTTTTATTTGTTTATCTAATTGGATAGTAATCAAACACTTGACAACATGTAACGAAGTTATTTATTTATTGTGAAACTGAGAGATATAACATAGATATACATACTGACTTTCTTACATGAACTAACTAGGTAAACTTATTAACTATATACTAACATTATAACTTAGTGACTACTCTTTTTACATACTTCAGTGTAGCCATACCTTCACCTCATCCATTCTCTGATTCTCTCTATAGCTTAGAGATATTACATATATATATCAAAGGAGAGGAGAGTTCAAGTTTACATTTCCTACAACCCGGAATTAATGATGAAAATTCCTTGTTACAAAACCCTTTTATTAAATTTTACTTTGAGTCATTGTAACTTTACGATGCTGTATCTGAGTCCTACTTACCTGGATAGACAAAAATCCAGGTGTAATGAGGATATGGATATTTAACGAGTACCTGACAACGTATTGGCTCAGGACCTCTTTTTACGCCCCCCCCCCCGAAGTTCGGCATAACCAAGGATTTTTCACTCGCATTAAAAAATCCTAAGGCCACCTGCCGGGCTGCGAAACCACGATATATGGCGTAGTAGGTTGATATGCTTACCACTAGACCATAGGCTGCTATATTGAGCATTCTATCTATTATACTTATCATTGTAATTTATTTATTTATTATATATAATCATTACATTATTTATTTTATATTGCAGGCCTCTTTCTACTCAACGGCGCTCAAAACCCTCATCTCCGTGTCTACTGTGATACTACTCGGCCTTATCGTTGCCTACCACGCCCTCGAAGTTCAGGTGAGTAATTAATTAATAATAATTATTAATTAATAAATAATTATAATAATACACAGCCCTCTATCGTTAAAAAAAATCGTCCTTGTATCAATACTATGAGAAAATCATGAACCAAGTTTGCTGTTTTAGTTTAATACCAAACCTGTCTATCCTACCTCAAAGAGAATATGCTTAATTCAACTATGACTCTTTCGCATCAGTTTGCATCATCGAGGTTGCATCACCCTTCATAATATGGCCATTACAATTACAAATGGAATGCTCAATATAGATTTCGTCAGAGTGATGATTCAAGCTAAATGAATCTAAGATATAAATAATCAAAGGGAAAAATCTATACTTCTACAACCCATGAATGTTCGTGGCTTCAGTAGTAGAGTATTTGCCGTTTCTAGAACAACTGTTGCGCAGGCAAGTGAATTGTCCGAAAAAACGCTAAGCTACTAAGTTTTACCCCAATAAAGCTAACATGTTTATTGAGCATGGTAAGACCACAGGAAAGTCTGTAGATTCCATAGAGTCCATTGTTTTTAACAGATAGAATAATTTGTCTATCAGCTGGATTTGAACCTGATACCTTGAGAACTCCTCACTCTGAGGCACCTCCTCGCCAAACCTATTATAAAAATTATTGTTTTAATTTACGAAATATAATTTTGACACTATTGTGATCAATTCATTTTTTTTTCTCTCCCACCAATATCAATTAAAAGCCTATATATCGAATTGAAACAGAATTTCGCTTGAGCTCGATCGAAACAATTTAGTGAAAAGCAATTAAATAATTAAGTCATAGCTAAATAAAATGTTATAAAAATGCACCCGAAGTTTGAAATACACTTATCTAGAATATAGAATACTAGCTTTTGCCCGCGACTTCGTCCGCGTTGATTTTAAATAGAAATTTATGTTGAGTTTAAACGGAAAGTGAATTTTGAATTCCATAAACGAAATGCATATGACATAAAGCATTTGTGAATTCAGCCAGCTTACCATCGCTTATCCCTTTATTGACAGATTTTAATAAACTGTCCTATTAAATATTAAATGGCATAATTATAGAATTATCGATAAGTTTTCTATTGAAATCTTCCTAATGTAGAAGCTAAATCTATGATTTCATGGTGCTTCCTTTAAAAATGACGTTGTTTCTTTATTTCACACGTTTGTCACCCTTTTCACCCTCTCAGGGGACGAATTTTTAAAAATCATTTTTTAGTGCGTGTTGGCCTTATAAAATGTACCTACTGTCCGAATTTCAAGTCTGTAGCTTATGCCGTTTTGGCTCTGCGATGGTCTTTTTAGTCAGGACGAACTCTTTTATATATATATATAGATTTTATGAGTATTTTTGTTTGGTTTGGAGATTTTTTAAATAAATAAATAGTATATAATGTGGGTAAGTTTTATTAATAAGAGGATGATTTCAGATAACTGCATTATTTATTAAACCATACACAATCTGACTCCATTATTGCAAATACTCTAACTGAAACTAATCAACAGTTGTTTCCTGCCTTATGTTAAATCGATAAGCTGTACTCAATATATGAAATTAATTATAGCATTGATTTTATTTTTATTTAAAATAATTATAATATTGATCGGAAGACCCTCGTGGGGCTCGCCCAGTCTCTATTAGGAGGATACCTAAAGTAGAGGGCAAACCAGGCAGTTGAGAATCTCGTATATACCACCTCCTTGTGCAGTTGTCTCTACCACATACATACTGAATCCTATATTCTTCATTTACCCTACTGTTAACTCATATTACGAATTATTTCGATGCAATGAATCGTATATCATTCATATGCTCACTTCACTGCGGGAGGCATGTAGAATATACAGGAGCTCCCCATTGCACCCGAGCTGTAAATCCTTGTTAATACCGCTTAAAATAGTAATTTACGACAAACATTAAACATTAATCTATAAGGCGGTTGTAATGTCGGCAGTGAAATTGCCGTGATAAAAGATGCCTTTGGCTTAAAGCCACAGCGGTCCGAATGGAGTGCTCGCATTTTCTCATTCCATTACCTCACCTAGATCTCCTCTAACTTTTTATTTTATTAGCTACTAGTGTGGAGTAAGTTTTTAGTTCATATTTCAGGAGAACTGGAGGATAAACACAAATGTCACTATATTATTCACTTAAACTAAATTTTTTCTTATGTTGCTTTATTCGTATACATCAAAAACTTCTATATTTGGACAATAAGAACTAATCAAAGATAATAGTGAATAATTATCATGCGTACCAAACAGAAGATAAATATATAACAAAAAAAAGTACCATTATAACCCAATAACGGGTCTGGGGTTCAATACATGGTAGAGACTGTACTCTTTCATGGACGATTGTGGAGGGAGGTGATTTGTCCTATATCGCGCTCAAACACCAGATTCCCCCCTTATTTTGGGTACCTACTTTATAAAGGCTGGGTGAACCGCAGGAGGGCCCTAGCTCGCATATGATCCAGCTGCTAACAGACTAAATAAAAGTTTTTCCAGCAGCGGGATTTGAACAACGATTTTCGGCATGGCAAAATTTATTTATTAAGTTTTATACACATATCTTATTCGTAAAGGATCTGGTCCCAGAATAAAATTATTTTTCTATTCTATATACATTTTTTTTGTTTTCTGATACTTCGGAGATTGAAGGTTTTTGGAATTATCCCCATAATTTATATTTGTTTAACTATATGTATTCAATACCATTTATAATAACTATGTTTATAGATTTTTAGAAAGCGTAAATAAGAATTTTAACTAATTGACCACGAGGGAGGAGAAATAAAGTTAAAATATTATTCTATTTAGATAAAATATAAATTTATTGAATTGATTAAAACAAAACTGTACCACCGGAACCCTGGGGGTCTTGGGATCAAATTATGGTAGAGATTTATTATTATTATTATTGTTTCTAAACTATTTGTATGCAGAGGATTGATTCATCTGAGATCCCGCTCAATTAAAAGTACCCACATTAGAGAGGCTGGGTGAGCCCCACGAGGATCTGCAGATCCCACAGAATAGCTGCCCTGGACACTGAGTGACCATATGCCTTCTCTACTCCTAAAATATAAATCGTATAGAAAATCAATATCTAAAATAAATGTTGAAATAAGGGTTCCAGAATAATTGTTCGAAATGACAGAAGAAGAATAAAAAAATTAATGATATGCAACCTTTCATATCTTCGATTAAATATCATTTTTAGCTTTAATTTTTCGAAAATATTTTAAATAATAAATTCTCTTAAGTAAGGGGGAACTGTTAAAAGGAAACCCAATGTTTCGACCGCTTGCAAGTTTTCTGACTCCTTCTCAAAGCCCTGAAGAAGACCTTCACTGCGGGTCGAAACGTTGGCTTTCCAATAAATAGTTCCCCCTGCTTAAGAGATTTTTCTATATCCACCCGGACCATTTTAAATAATAAATTTTGAATCCCTAATGATTCCTCCAAACACAATAAAAGAGAAAATTCCTGGAACTTACTCCGAACCAAAGTCCCAGTACAAGACATGTTCTAGGAAATAAACTTCATAATTCCGTTGTAGAAGAATAGGTTCACAGCCTTCACAGAGGAGATACAAGAAAGATTTTAACAACTATCCGGACAGCCTCGGCTTAAGAAAAGTTGGCAGATGGTGAGCTAAATCCCTACAAACCATTCATTCCTTTCCCAGAAACATTTTCTTCTCTCAGAACACTGCTTTCTATATCTAACTCCTCTGTAATACATTCTTATTCAAAAAAAGAAAGGGGTGAATACTTCGAGATAGGCATTTATTTATAAACAAAAATACATAAATAATCAGTGGAGCGTAGAATATCCAAAATAATGTCGCCAGATGTGATTCGGATAATCGAAAACCACTTAAAAAAAGATAATGGAAAACAATCACAATGTTTGTCTGAAATAAAAAAATCTTCATTTTATTTCGTAGTACGCAAACCGAAAAATTAAATAAACGTCAATAAATACATCTACGTACATAAATCAAAATTTAACTTTGTGGCACAAGAAAAGTTGCAATCTTGACCCCTTCTTCATTGTAGCTAAGTTTGTAATTTACTTAATTATAGTAGCAATATTTTTAGAAAAACCAAGTTCTATTGACTTTAACACTACAACTTAAGTTAGACTGTATTGTTTTGCAGGGGTTTTGGCCAATATCATACTCAACGTATTAAGTTTCCTCCAATAGATACTGGATGGTCCCCAGGAATATTTGCAGATTCCATAGGGTCTGCTTATAGCTATTAGACGATTCAATAATTTATAATACAGCCGAAGCGAAACAGGGACTTTTATTTAATTTGTTGACATCCACGGATGGGTCCAATGGGATCTGCAGACCCTCTTGGGGCTCATCCAGCCTCTATCAGTTAACCTTTAATAGGGGAGAAACTTGACGGTTGAGCTTGGCGGAGTTTATTTTACTGATAAACTTCAATATAGTATAATTTGTGATACGAATTAAATTATAATCTCGACTCTTTAAGGGTAGACTAGTTCCTTTTAAAATTCTTATTATATCAGCCAATTGAAAGGACCGAAAATAGGGTGGAACCTGATGAAATGTCCACTAAAGAAGGAAGAAAGAAATAGATAAAGTATAGAGAAGATAAGAGATAAATGAGACAGTAAATTAGAAAGGTCTGTTCTAGATTATCTGATGGGAGTAATGTAGTCTATTATAGTAACACATACTTGAAGCTAGAAGCATCAGGCAGAGAAGTCCAAGTTTCTAAGTTAAGTTACTCACGCTCACTAAATCCTAACATTTCCAACTTGTTAATATTGTGTAACAGTATATTTAAATATTAAGTTGCTACTTAGAATCATTATCCGCTAGAACTTTCCGAACACTAACAGTTTTCGAGAAATAAATTAAGTAGATATTTATAACAATTAATGAGGTCACATTTGGTTTAGTGGTTAGTACTATGTCCAAGATTGCGGTTCGCAGCCCAGGAGGTGGATTTAGGAATTTTTTTAAAGGAGTCAAAAAATTCTTAGTTATGCCGTCCTTCGGAAGTGACGAAATATGGGGGCCCGAGCCTGTACAGTGCCAGGCTAGTATTGTCCGATTAACAATAGCAGCAAAAAGTGGCATTAAATGAATAAACAACAACAAATAATATATGGACATTGACACCACGATTTAAATTCCAATTAAAAGTAAATTGGCAAGCTCCACATCTAAGAAAAAGATAAATCGGCTGACTGAGACTGTAATGTTTCTAGGATAACGGTTGTGCAGGGTGGTAATTTTTCAGAGACTACGCTCAACCACCAGGTTTCCCCCATTAAGGATATCAACTTTATTGGGACCGGATGAGCCTCGGACTGGTCTCTGTAGATTCTACTGCGTGCATTCGTTGTCGCTAACAGATTGAAAGTTTATCAGTCATTTGGATTTCAACCCGGGACATACAGGACAGCAACGGGACCAGGCAATATAATATAAGTGGTAGCGTCGTTATACTCGTGAGTAATAAGCGTTGAATAGGCTGGTCAACTTGCTAAGATAGACCGAGGCGTAGAAGGGAGGATACGTCAAGGGTGAAGAAAAAAACGATTGGTGGCATCAATAAAGAGCCTTCGGATTCGACTTAAAGAACCTGTTAAAATTATTATTATGATCTATTTTTTTTCTCGCATTTGCGGGTTCAAAACAGAGATGGGGGACAAGTCCAACCAGCAGTTATTATTTTTGGATTTTTATATTTTTCATCTTTAAACATTCGTTTAGATTATTATTATTATTATTTTAGATAGGATAAATAAATAAAGTGGTGTTTCTAGGATCTCCGCCTGACTTAGAAAAGCAGATGATCATAAAAATAGCGATATTGTATGCTGCATGAAGAAAATGTTTATATATATATATATATCATTATTATTATTATTATATATTAAAGTATATAGAAGGGGCAGAGTTGATTGGTTATTCCTTGGCCCCGGACTGTAGCACTTAACAGTTATTGATCTATAAGTCACCTGCTGCTTTAATAGGAGTCTCGCTCAACTGGAAACATGTCTTTTCCTATCTTTCAATTAGATTTTTCCTTATGTTAGTATCTTTAATATAGATATTTATTTATAACTTATAATATATCTTTATAAACATTTATTTATTTATTTTTAATTTCTAATATTTTTCCCGATTACAGGGATAACTGATTGAAAACATCACCACAATACACATCAACTTTAACCATAATTGTTATTCTTGCATTTGTTTTTTGAAATATTTAATATTATTGAAGATAATTCGCCGTTTCAGGCTACTGTAACAGTTACTAGACAAACGCTTTAAGTCCCTAATTAATTACAAAAGACTCATAGTGATGACTATCAGAAGACCTGTTTGGACTTACTGGGTAGAGCTTTGGGATTCCACTAATCCATCGAATTCTTCTCGTATCTAATTCTTACAATTCAAAAATCCAATGAGGTATATTGTATCGACACCGAGGGATCCACAAGATATGCCGATATTGTCGCATTTCCGAAGACCGGAAAGATAGCGGGGATATTGGATCCGACGACGAGATTTGCAAATAACGACCTTGACCAAGCGGGTGGAGTGGAAAGGGAAAAGAAGGAAATATATGATAAGTGCATCCTTTTCCTGGAGGAGAAATTCCGCGAGGCCTTCGGGGAGAGAGTTCACCATGAGAGGCCTCTGGTTTGGGTCTCGCGGAACGATTCCGAAATGAACATGGAGCTTCCTCGGTGACCTGGGTGTCAGTGGCAGGGGTGTGGCAATGCTCGCTGAGAATATTATACTCGACTCCCTGGGGATAATTCACCATCATATATATAGTAGCTGATACCCCACACGATTGCTTTATATTTTCTTTGCTTTCTCGTTATTAAGAAGAAAAAAGGGAAGTAAAAAGAAATAGGAAAAGTCTAATCCTAAGTATATATTTTGATTAATTCCATTAAAATGAAATATAGAGAAAAGGAATGAGAAAAACAAATATTCAAAAATTTTAAATTGTTATCTACATATGTCCAATATGGATTGATAAGTATGCTCTGTATTATGGTAATCCAATGTAGTTGGACAGCACTGCTGAAGCAATAAAGCATTTCTCTCTCTATAAAATATGAAAAAAAAAATTAATAATAAATGCTTAGCTAAATTTAACATTAAAAAAATTAATAATCTAAATTGACGAATATAAGTTACGATTTATATTTTTATACTTTTTTTATATTTGTTTTTAAATTCCCTATACAAAGAAAAAAACCTCGTGCTAGTGGACTACAAAAATTTTTTTTCTGACACTTGAGGGATCTAAAAAAAAAAATTCCTAGTGCAGGATATTTAAATATTATTTATTTTTATGGCTGCAATTTATCCTTGTTCAGTCTTTGTGGAGAATATGTTGAAAAATAAATTTACAAAGAGGGTTTTACAACAGGAAATAAGTCTACTTGATTTAGTAAGCCGTGTACTTGAATTGTTCCCAAAGCGACTATTTAATCCTCAAAGTACTCTTCATATAACACGTGTTTTTTTTTTTCTTTCTTTCTAGTTTTTTTTTTTTTAATCTCCCCATTTTTGTGACAGGATTTCGTTTCGGGCGGAGAATAGTTTACGAGAGATTCATCTGTTAGGAAATGTGTTTATTCACTGTTTCAACCAACCAACTGTTTGGTTTTTCGTTTGAATAAAAAAAAAAACTGCTGGAAAAGATAATAATGATTTCAAGTAAACTATAATAGTTTTTTATTCTTTTATTTATTTAATTGTTAATAATAAAAACAGGCAATTCCTGCGTAATAACCCAGTAATATGAAGACTATGCTTGAAGTGTTTGTAACTCTGCGAGATGCTTGAGTATCTGAAAATTGTAGAATTCTAGGTTTTAGTCCTAGATGTGACAATAGTTAGCTTGGTTTCTTGTTACTGCTGGTTATGTGGATAAAGTTGGAAAAACTAAGATACTGACCTTATGGTCTCTCCTGGGGATTCCCAGCTTCAATAAAGTGGTTACCCTTGAGTGTGTGAAAAGCCTGTCGATTGAGCGTGATCTCGGCAAAATCGTCTCCCTAACCACAAAATTCCTTAAGTTCAAACAGAATTGTTAGTTTTGCATTTATTTCTAATACTTCATATTATACTTCATATTAATATTTCTCTTCATATCATAAATACTCCAGAATATGCTTTGATTATCATAAAATGATTTATCTTATAATTAGATGAACACTTTGGAACGGGTTAGTTCATGGTGCATAGTGCTGAGTTGCTATGCTTATGGTTTCGGGTTCAAATCACAGCTGGATTTGAGAATTAAAGATATTATTTAATCTGCTAACAGCCGTGAATCGATTCTAAGGGATCTTGAAACCCTCCTGGGGTTCATACATTGGATACCCTTAATGGGGAGAAAAACCTGACTGTTTCTCTGGATGGCAACAATACTTCTTAAAGTTCTACTGCTTTACTTTACATTTACTGAACCCATTGGTTAATGTTTGTTGTTTGTTTATTTAATGTCATTTTATGCTGCTATGGCTAATCGGACGTTGCTACAGTGGGAACCCTAATTTTTTATCGAGTACTTTACCTGCTCGGGACCCCGTTTAACGCCCTTTCCGAAGGACGGCATACCAAGGATTTTTTACTCCCTTTAAGAAATATCTCCCGGGATAAGAAACCGCGATCTTGGACTTAAGTATGCTTACCACTAAACCACAAGTCGGCCCTTTAGGTATTCGTCTCCTCTTAAATACATCGTAGAATAAGTCAAGGTTTTCAAGAAATAAACGGAAATTTAATAAATTTATCAAAAACCAGAGGCGTGGTATTCTCGGGAATTTTATTAATTTATTAAAACTTTCCCGCAACTTTGTGTGTCTGTGTTTTTTTTTCTTTTTTCCGTATTGTTTTTTTAACGAATTGCTACAAAGAGGAATCAATAAATGATAAAAATGCTAAGTGATCTTATCTATAATGCAAATGGAGCATTGTGTATGAATGATGAAGGCGGTGAGGTAGATATGAATATTGTAGAGACTTGCCCTATCTTTAGATATGCGAATCGATAACCAGTTCATGACAGGATAGCTACCGTTTTAACTCAAACTCGATTTCAATATAACCTTCGATGTTTCTTGTATTGTATTTTATTATTTAGAAATGACCCTGTATCGAAAACGGGTGAAACCACGTTTTATTTAAATCGAGTATTAACATACTTTACTTCCTGAACTGGTTGTAAAATCCTCGTTGGCATTCCTTCCTACGCTAAGAACCTCGTTCACACTGAGATGATACAAGATGTGCGATATATCATAAGGGATATATTGAGGCGATTTATTGCTAGAGTAAAGAAACATTGGACGACTAGTAAGAAATACATAGATTTATTTAGATGAACACGGAAGCATTGATGAAACTTCCTTGCTATAAATCCAATTTATAATTTTACTTCAGTTCGTTGCCTTGCAACACTAAGAATGTTCAATAACAGTATAAATAGGTGAGAACTAGGCGATAAAAATTTGCTGGGCACACGATTTCTACCGCTTCTGATCGAAAATGAGGAAGAGGTTTGTAATGTATTTATTGGCACAAGCGTAGGATAGAGAAAAGAAAATATGGGGCGACCTGTGGTGTGGTAGTTACCATAACAACCTACTATGCCCAAGATGGTGAGTTCGTAGTCCGGCAGTTGGCCCTAGGGTCTTTTTAAAGGGTGTAAAAAACCCTTGGCTGTCTTCCTTCGGAAAGGAGGTGTTTTAGAGGTCAAGATTCTGAGGCAACTGGTGCTTGTTAAAAATCCCTATCCTAATTAAACATGGATAAGCAAAATTTTCATTTACAAAAGTTCCCCAAAGTATCATCGTACAATTAGGGAAGTTAAATAAACGAGGAATTAGAAAATATTGGGTACATCAAGAAAAATAAAATACTTTATTTTCTGTTTGAGGCAATGAAATAGTTCCAGATGCATTCATGAGCTTTCACTAGATTAATGAAAGCTTCTTTCAGCATCTTCTCTTCTCCCTGTCATTTTCACAATTAGAAATATCGGATGATACAAATCGCTGCAGAGACCGACAAGTGTTTTTCATTAATAAAAATACTCTCTGATAGGCTTACCATTTTACAAGACTATCACAACATTTTAAAGAAAACTACTACCAGAATACAGATATAGAATACAGATTGGTAGAATAGTTATTTTTCTGTGTATATATATCTGATATGCACCTCTATTGCATAACCGTTGGCTTAGAACAGTTGAGTCTCCACCGAATGGTTCATCCAATGCTCTCCCTGGGCTATAATAGTATATTTACTTTAATTTACTGTACGATTTTTTAGGCATTCGTTCCTCTCATGAACATCGTAGAAAAGTTCAAGGTTAAAAAAATAATTTAATAATAATAATAGAAGACATAGGTTTCTTGTAGTCGGCCCTTTAGGTATTCGTCTCCTCTTAAATACATCGTAGAATAAGTCAAGGTTTTCAAGAAATACACGGAAATTTAATAAATTTATCAAAAACTAGAGGCGTGATATTCTTAGGAATTTTATTAATTTATTAAAACTTTCCCGCAATTTTCTATGGGTTTCTATTAAATAAATAGATCTGAAGACCCTTCTAGGGCTCACCTATATGTTATAAAGTTGATACCCTTAATTGGGGGTTAAGGGTGATCTCGGACAAATAACCTCCATACACAACCGTAGTCTCTACCATGTATTGATAAGACAAAATATATTATATTTTGGAGTAGGCTAGCACTTTTATCTACCTTTTTTTCATTTGTACTCTTTTGGATGTCTATTATAATCAGCTGTTACAATATTTAACCTTCTTCATGGTTTAGTGGTTGTATTTTTTCCCTTGGTGGTGGCGTTGTAATGTTCTCTTTAGTTGGTGTATTGTTGGACTGTGAGATCAGGATTTGCATTATTAATTTTGACAAATCATCTCATTCCACAAACGTTCTATCTGTACATTCTCAACCATGTACTGAACCCAAGGCACTGGGGTTGTAGTGGTGCATTTTTTCCCCATTCTAATTACCACTATGAAGCAAATATCTAATAATTGCTAATATGTTGCCTGACTTCTTATAATCGCTTATTCATTATCATCTGCAAGCGGAGTAACTACGAAGTATAGTTAAGAGAGACAGTAATGATTGAAATGATTAAAGATGTGTTGGAGGGGACGTAAAAGGTGGAAGACTCCGTGTGACAACCCCTAGCTAGGAAGATGGACTTCGAGAGAGGGTGGCCATACGTCACTGAGGATAGTGGCAATGATGAGATTGAGGGGGTGAAGTTGGGAAGGCCGATTTACTGACCGCCCGTCTATCGCTTCCTTCAAGCCTGTCTTCCACGCTGTCGAATCCTCCATCTTTACGGTCAGCCAATACTAACTCGCTCTTAATTAGTAACATATTAAAAAATAACATAATATTATCGATTTTACAACTAATTAATCGATGTAATTACTAATACTCTTCGGAAGGTCTTGAAGCTTATGAACCTCTCCCAGAAAATTAAAATCGTAATCTACAAGGTAAACACAGATAAGCTCCATTATATTAAAGCGAGACATGCTCTAACAATAGCAGCCAACAATTCCATCTGAATACGAGAAAGGAGAATATTAAGAACGATACATGATCGTATCTAGGAACGCGAGTTATTCCTTTTCCAAATGATGTATAAAATTTCAGGAGGATTAAGGAAACGAGGGAGACAACGATAAAGAAGGATGGAAGAACTGTAAGTGGACTTCCGTATGGAGCACTATACCATCGGATTGTACGGATCGAGTGGAATGAATGGGATAAGCTGAAGGAGTCCTGGCCTGGTCCCTGGATCCTGTCTGTGATTGGGCGAGCGAGTAACTGTTGTGTAGAGAGATGATTATCACAGATGCTCAATCGCAAGGTTTTCTCTCAATTAAGGGTACTTTATAGAGGCTGGGTGAACCCCGAAATGGTCTGTAGCTCGCTCAAAGTCTATCCGTCGGTTCAGCAACTCTACGCTCTACAAACTGAGTTCTGCCCTGTTCCCAATAATATAATAATAAGTAAATGCGGTCTATTATTTTCAGCAGAAATCCTATCAATTCATCATCTATGGATTTAAATAAATGCGGATTAAATAAAATAATATATAAAACCCTTAACTTATTATCAGCCATTTTTCCACTATTAACTGATTTTGACAAATATTTCCCCCAAAAATACGACATAATTTACGTTAAGAAAGACGGGAAAGCCAGCAAAAGGAGCTTAATAAATAACCATGTTAAAATTTACAGGTTTATTTAAGAAAATATTTTCAGTTCTTCCGATAAGAAGAAAGTATTAGTATTTGAGGCAGTGTTTACGATATTCAAACACGCATGCACTGGCAACTTAAAGTATTAATAATGCTTAGTAAGCCCGTGGGACGTGCTTATCGACGGAATCTCGATTTGTGATTTTTATCGAGAGTTCTAGACCGTTCTAAGAAAGCGGGGGATTGAGAAAAAAAGTTTAAAAAATTTAAACCGCTCTACAAAAATATATTTTATATATTCAGTATATTCTAGATTCTATCTGGCACTTACAATCTGATTTTAATTCAGTTCGTGAAAACGTTTAGAAATATGAATTTAGAAGTTACGAGACGTACAAACAGCGATTTTTCTTCGGTACTAAGTACCACTATTTTTGTCTTATGTGTTCAACGTTTATGACTTGTTAAAGTGGCTCTTCCCTAGAATATATCCTCGGTTCATTCAAATACCAGTCTATAAACTCCCAACATCCTTTATAAAACTACAGTCTGTTATAATTTAAATACTCAGCCCGACCTAAGATCTCGCTATTCCGATTTTTACAATCGTTTCCACTGAACCAAAACATTCGAGCGTTCATTTCTCATTCCTACCTGATATCCGTCATGCTTCTTCCCAATCCTCATTCAAATCCATGGTATTTCAACATGTCAACTCCCAATCATTAATACAACATATCATATAACATAAACATGCGCCATATTCAAATAAGTTGTAATAATTAGATCATACCAATCAGAAAATTTATGATTTTAATTTTTAATTTTCTTCTCTTACAACTTTATTATTTGTATGTTTGATTTCTGTTATTAATTTATTTTTACTTATTTATTGTTATTTTATGTTTTGATGACAAAAGTTTTTGTTTTTTGTTTTTATTCACTGTTTAAGTTCTTATGTAATTACAATCTGATTTTTGCATTTAGCCTGTTGACCAGATATATATTCTATACTATAATGACAATTTTTTTATTCTTAAGCTTATTATTAAACTTAAGCTTATTAAGTTAATAACTAATTAAATCATTTTATTTATTTTTTATTAATTGTTATAATTTTCTTATAAAATATTTTAAAATTATAACAATTAATTAACCCGGGTTTGAGTCCCGGCCCTGAATATATACTTTTCTTTTCAAATAAAAATATTTATAAATAATTTTTCTATTCTACAAGAAAATCATCCATTGTCCACATCTTATTTCTTGATTGTTTTTATTTTACAATGATATGTCTGCAGACCCGGTGAATAAGTAGTTTAATCAATTTTTTTCCAAAATAGTTACGTGCTCTTCGGGAAGCGGTATCCTGTTATTTCCGCGTGGAGATACGGGTCTAAGTCAGGCATTGGCTTTAAATGGAGTTGTTGCTCAGATAATAACTCAATTTCAAGCCAAAAACTACGAGAATGACACGATTTCACTTCCTTCAGTACAATTAACTCTCTAAAGACAAAATTCGACTTAACCTCTTATTCACTAGGACTCCAAATATAATATCTTTCTTTTGGGGAGCATAGTGGCTCTATAGTAGAGTGCTGCGTAGCCGTGCCGAAGGTCCTGGGTTTAAATACCGTTCGCTGGCAGACTTTTATATAATCTTTTATCGCCCGGACAAGAATCCTATGCGATCTAGAATCTTCCTGGGGCTCACCCAACCTTCATAAACTGGGTATCCAAAGTATGGGGGAAATCTGGCAGTTGAGCGTGATCAAGGACCATCCCCTGCACAAGCGTTGTCCAATAAACAGTACAGTCCCTACCTTGTACTGAACCCCAGACCCTTCTTAGATTGTAGTGGTGCTAGCATTTTTTTTTATATTCTTTTAGATTAACTAAACTGATTAATTGTATTATATCTATTTTGTTTATTGATAAACTGCACTTTTTTTTCGTTCTTCCGATTTTTCATGTTATTCAGGACAAGGCGAATAAGTCCAGTTAAGTCGATTCGGCCCAAACTCGAACCAAACAAGACATCGAGAGTTTTATTGTAGATTGGGTTGAGGCCTCAATAGGCCAGTTGTCCTACTTCTCATCACGACTCTTCTGCCCCAGTTGTGTCCAGTAACTTTCAATACTAGAGCTAACAAAAAAAAGAAGAAAATATACATAATCGAGAATCTCCAACAGTATAACTAAATAATTCGATCGATAGGCAGTTATTAGAAACGTCTAATGTGCATTCAGATAAATCAAGGGTATAATTGAAACCAATAAACAACATGACTAGTAACAAAAGCAGAGATATGGTTACAACAAACGTGTCGACAACGGAGCGAGTTAGCGCAATTGTAGAGGACGCAGTTTGTTCTAGGCTCATATCCGGCTGTGACACATAAATTATTTAATGATTTAACACAAATCATGGATGGAACCTGTGGGGTCTGACGACCCTCCTACGCTCAACTAGTGGTACGGCCTATTGGGTACCCAAAAGAGGTAAAATCCTGGCGGTTGAGCGTAATCTCGGAAAAATCACCTTCCTACACTACCATAGTCTTTGAAACATTACAATCTCTACTTTGTACTGAACCCAGGTCCTTTCATGGGTTGTTATTTATTTTTGTACATGTTTAATTTAAATTATATATATATACTGTATTATCATCGTAATAATACAAACCGACAAATAAACATTCTGTTCTGAGGATTACCTCAGTTCTTGAAAATTTTAAATCTGAATAATTCATAAGCTGGCATCACCAAACCTCCACACCTCGATCAACTTAATACCTGTCTGTTTGGAAATGGCGTAATCCTTGAAAATCTTGTTGGAATTGACGAAAAGAATAGTTATTTTGCCACCACTAAAGTATATGTTAAATCTCTTCCAGTGTAATTTTTTTTTTTTATTGCATCATTCCGAAATCCTTTTTGGAATCGTGCTAGTGCATTGAACTCTACAAGTGAATTTTCCTAACGATTGTGAAGAAGATTTAGCTCTGACATGTTTCCGCGCATAATTAAGGAAAACCACTAAAAAGAGGCTGAGTGAGCCTTGAGAGGATAGAGCGTTTAAAAAATTGTAAATTTGAAAAATAATTTTTATTTTCAGATTTTTTTCTTTTCTTATTCGCTCAAGGAATTTTCTTAAACGTGCGCGAATCAAGAAAATTTTTATAACACAAAATAATTCTATCGTCATTAAATGATAATAATTTTCTGTCCGTTTTAATTGTCTGGCCGTGTTACGTACCAGGTTAGCTCAGTTGGTTAGAGCACCATGAAGGAAAATTGGGTGACTTGGGTTCGAATCCCGGCCCTGGACAAATCTTTTCTCTTCAAAATAAAATATTAAAAAATTATAACAATTAATAAAATAATAAATTATAAATAACGTAATGACGTAAGTCAACAAGATCCTAATTGAAGTAATGTTCAATGAACATTCTTCCCCGTATATACATCACAAAGTTACGGGAACAGGGGGATATTGGATCGGTGAGGAGAATGGATTTGTCTGGCCGTGTTACGTACCAGGTTAGCTCAGTTGGTTAGAGCACCACGACTGAAACTTGGGCGACCCGGGTTCTAATCCCGGCTCTGGACAAATCTTTTCAATTTAAAATAAAATATTTAGATAATAATTTTCTTTTTCATATAAGTACGATTTTAATTTGCCTCTGCAATCAGTAATATCTCAATATATCCAGAAAATTAGTTACATATGTATCTAAAAAGCTTTATGTTGTATATAAGAAATAAAATCTGTATCACTAAAACCCACGGAGGGTCTTGGGTTTTGTAGAGAGTTTACTGTTTCTTGGGCAACGATTGTGCAGGGAGGTGATTTGTCCTCACGCTCACCCGCTAGATTATTCCCCCTATTTAGGAAACCCAGAGGGTATAGAGGACGAGTGAGCCCCAGAAGGGTAATAGATTCCGGGACTTTCGGCACGTCAACTTCGCTCCCTCTGTGGTTATTATTAGTTCGAACCCAACTTTACCTACTTAGACCTCGGGGGAGGGAAAAAGGGAAGAATTCGGTTATTGAGGGAAATTTATTTCCGAGGAAGTTATTCGCAGAGAGTTAATCTTACAAAAAAGGAACCGTGTGTAGTCTTCTAGATTAATATGGCTAGGATAATCCGTCCCCGGCCCTACCTCTCTCTACCTTAGCTCATAAGTTAATATTTAATTTTTTTTAAAGAGAGAGTCAGCGGCATTTTTCCTCTTCCCATCGCTAATTTGCGGTTTCTCTAGGTCAAGTTCAGAATTATTCTTTGGGTGGATTATAAGGGTTGTTAATTTACTAGAAGGGAAAAATTATAATGCTAATTTCTCTTCTTTTTTTTAATTTTAAAGTGTTTTTGAAGCAATTAAATGGTTTGAAGTTTGTTTATGACATAATTCACACGAATTCGGGGGATTCCTGAAATATATTTAATCCTGCCTATACAACTAACCCTTTTAAAAACATGTGAAAGTTTCTTAACCCAACTAGTCAATTTCACAGCTGACTCAAGTCCTACTCAACATAAATTAACACTATTTCGTCCCAACTCTTAGACGAACTAAAATTATGTTCCTACGATAATTTACAAAATTATAAAATTATGTTCCTACTATAATTTACAAAATTATAAAATTATGTTCCTACCCTTCAAAGCTTAAAGTGGGAAAGTTTTTTTTTTTTGTTTTGTTTTTTAACAATGTACTATGCCTTTGTCATTTGCCTTAGGAGGAAATCGGCTACCAAGGCTAAACAAAAAAAAATTATGTTTACTGTATTTAACAAAACCGAAAAAATAATATCAAGTCTGTCAAAAAAAAACTGGTACCTCTATCCCCCATGTGAGGGTCTTGGGTTCTGTGCATAATATAAGAGAATGCACTGATTCTAGGACAACGGTTGTGCATGGAGGTGAATTGCACGAGACCACTCTAGGCCCACAGGTCTTTCCAAATTTGAGGATTTCCACCTTATAGAAAATGAATGACCCGCAGGAGGGTTTCCATCTATGCATGTTAACAGGCTAAATAATTTATCGGATGTGAAATCAACACCAACATAGCAACTCACATGGTAGTCTAGTGTTCGGTACATGGTAGAGTTTGTACTGGTTCTAGGGCAACGGTTGTGCAGGGAAGTGACTTGTCCTAGATCCCGCTCTAGACTTTTCCTAAATTAAGGGTCCCCACTTTATAGAGACTGAGTGAACCCAATGAGGTTCATAAGATTCCACAGCGCCCGGCCATTGCTGAGGAAAAATTAAATCTCTACAAACCGTATTTAAATCTTAAGTATGAATTTATATTCAATACATTTAATATCAAAAATATAGCTAGTTATCTTTGAAATTATGTTTATCCACCGTCATGGCCACTGTTTTTCTTTGAATAATATTTCTAACGATTTACACAATCATAAAAAAATATATATTTAGGGAATCTGGCTCAGAGGTTTCTTCTGTTTATCTTGAGCTGAGTGGAGTTTTTGTGCTGGCTTTCAACTTAAAAACAGCTGGATTAGAGCTCTTGGATCCCAGAGGGTCCTTCATTATTTTGACTTACCGCGGGGGTTGAGAAGAGTAATGGCAGTGAGAGAAAATGTAAGCTCAGTGTAATTAAAATAATAGGATATGTATTTCAACAATTCATTTTAGCTGAAAATAAATTGAATTAACAATAGCAATACTGTTAAATAAATAAAAATAAAGAATTTATTATTAATATTATTATCATTTTGTATTATTTATTTATTGCTTAAAGAGGGAGTTAAACAGAGATTTATATAAGTAAAAAAAGCACTTCAATTATTTTACTAAACATGTACCTCTAAACACCTGAAGAGTCAAGGATTCTGTACATAGTTGAGTCTATACTGTTTCTAGGACGATTGTACAAGGAGATGATTTGTAGATAATTTCAACGGTCAGGTTTTTCCCTCAATTAAGGGTACTCACTTTGAGGAGGCCAGGAGAGCCCCAGGAGGGTCCTCAGAAACCACAGGCTGCTAACTGATTAAATAATTTATCTGCTAAAGCCGGATTTGAACCCGGAACCTTTAGTCTAGCAACTCGGCCCTCTACCTCCCCCCCCGCTCATGTTATCAATTATTAATATGTAGTTTAAACTAATTGAAATGTCCTCTTATTTAAAAAAAACACTGTACTGTTAATATATTGGTTATTATCGCCAGACACTTTAAAAATTAGTCCAATCAAAGAAAATAACTAAAAATCCATCATAATTTAGTTACCTTACTTAAGGAACTGTTATTTACACCCAAATTTCTCAATTTTCAGATACACCGTTCATATTATATACGACGGTATAGATACATATATTATTACATAATTAAATAAAACATAGACGTACATATCTGGTATTTATTGGTATTGGTAGATAGATAGTGTGAGGTGGACGTAGATATAGCTCCGGGTTGATTAGTGCTTGGCTCTTCTGATTAACGACCGCCCATATTTAACCTTTAGCTTCTAATCACTGCTTGTGGCCACCAACTGCCTTCCAATCACCTTAATATACCATAAACTTACTATAGTGTTCAGGATTTGCATATATATGTTCGCATATATGTATTTGTATGTGTGTATTATTTTTCTTTTTTTCTTTTCTCTTTCCTGTTTAGAATATGTGACTAATGTAGAAAAGGTGAAGCACATTTAATTTATGTTTCTCTCTAGGTATTGTTTTTATATGTTTCTTAACATATTTATTATTTTTTCCAATTTATTTTATTCATATTATTTTATTTATTTATTCTGATTTCTTATTTTAAATATTTTATGTCCTCAAGGTAGTATCCTTGGCCCAATCCTTTATACAGTTTATACAGCAGACATCCCAACTCATCCTAATACTATCCTTACCACGTATGCTGATGATACATGTGTATCATCAGTCAACACCAATCCAGTTATTGTGTCCCAAAGCCTCCAATCCCATATCACTGATCTTGAAGAATGGTGTCAAGACTGGAGAATTAAAATAAATTCTCAAAAATCGCATCGAATCACTTTTACCTTACGTCGTAAACCAATGACTTCCTGTCCTTCAGTACCCTTTAATAATATCCCACTTGTGCCTGTAGAACAGATCCGATACTTAGGGTTGCATCTTGACAAACGATTAACCTGGAATCCTCATACAAGACTGAAAAGACAAGAAACCGCTCGACGTTTCAGGCTACTTCAACACTTACTAGACAAACGCTCTAAGCTCCCAATTAACTACAAAAGACTCATATACATGACCATTATACGACCTATTTGGACTTTAACTACGGAGTAGAGCTTTGGGGCTCCACTAAGCCATCGAATTCCTATCGTATCCAATCCCTTCAATCCAAATCACTTTTCTGTCCCTTTTAAATAATTATGTATTTTCAAATCCATATGAATTTTTGGCACATAAATCATTTTACCCTACAAGTTCATTGTGAAGTGTAATGCAGGAAGGTCTATATTTCACCCTCATATTTATCAGGTAAAACAGAAATCAAGATTAAAAAGGCAATAGATCAGATTTCTTTTAATTTGCAAAACATTCTTCAGGAGTATTGAAATTCAAATGGAAGTTACATATATACAAAAATTATTCAAAGTTTTTTAATATGCTTATAGTACCATCAGTTACTTCAAAAAAACATAGGATCAGGATGTGTATAAAACTAACGAAAACAGAAGATAAATGGTTACTTTAAAACTTGATTAAATCTTCCCTTTTTCCTTTTTTTACTGAAGACGGGGATAAAAAGACTGGGGTTTAGTAGTAGATTTATGGAAGCAATATGCCTAGCCTAGGTCAACCGGTTTCCGAAAGCGCTAGGGGCCGCTGCAATAAATCTTTGCCGGGAGAAGAAGGCTCGTATCCCGGCCGGCTCGACTCCGCGACAGCCCGAAACAAACTGCTCTCCTTTAGCCCTCTACTCAGTATCGAATATTCTACGCTGAAATATCACTCGAGGAGGCAATACTGGTAGATTTATAGGATGGATGAAATGTAGCTTGGTGTTTTCTCTACCACTTAATTTTGGTTATTTAATTTGTTTAAAGCAAATTAAGCAATAATAAGGGACACGACTTGTAAACTTTCCATCAAAAATACCACGTGAAAAACATTTGCAGGTAAGGACCTAAGCATGGATGTAAATTCGGAAGTATATAGAGTTAGTATGTAGCTAGTAGCAGAGATACATTTTGATGTGTCGAGAACTTTAAGTACTTAGGACCTATGGTAACTGGGAAAAAATAACTTCAAGAGGAAATAAAGGTGCGATTAATCGCAGTAAATGCTTTTTATTCGGCCTCGACATTATTAAGCTCGCGTCGTTTGTCCCGAAATCTAAAAGTAAGATTTTATAGCTAGATACTCTGAAGGATGAACAATGTCTTAAGGTACATAAAAATTAGATGTTGCCTAAAATTTCCGGACCGAAAAAGGATAAGAGAACTGCAGAATTTAGGAGATTATACAATCCGGAACTGCAGAATATACATCCGGTTATTATTGCGAGTGTTGAGCTGAATAGGATATCTTCGTGAAGTTTAAAATTGGCTTTTAAAGTTGTAGTGATTAGCAACGAACGAATCCCTAAAAAGTTAATAAGCGTTGTCCCGAATGGGAAGTGTCCAAAAGGTAGACCAAGGCGTAGGTGGGAGGATTGAGTTAAGAGTGATATGAGAGATTTGTGTTTGGGTAGTGGTCCGTGGACAGATGTTTGTAAGCATAGATTTGTGGTATCGGCATCGGTGGGTTAGCTATGCATTATTATTATTATGTATATTTAAAAAAAAAAATATTTAATATATTAAACCGTTAGATGAAATATTAGTAAATAAAATATATACTATAAGGAACGGGTTAGCTCGATGTAGGGGACCAGAGTTACTATACTGAAGGTTCCACGTTAAAATCCGGCTGTGGCAGATGAATTCTTTAATAAGTTAACAGCCGTGAATCGAGCCTACTGTATTCGCAGAGCTTCCTAGGACTCACCTAGTCTTTATAAACTGGCTACCTTTAATTGGGGCTTTGATCAAATCGGTTGAGTGTGATCAAATCATCTTCCTGCAACGAATCAATCGATGGCGTAGACACAGTACAAACTCTACAATGTACTGGAGCCCAATACCCTTCAAAGATTGTATTGATACAGATTCTATTATTATACGCGTTACAGGCCTCTTATCAGACCTCGCGAAGCATTCATGACTACTTGTTCTTCCTGTTCTTGCAGTACTTCTTCATTACATCTCTGAAATCCCTCTTCTTTACTTTGGCCTTCGGACTGTGTGTGCTGTTTTCTTTGATATCACTTCCCAGTTGTCTACCTTGTCTCTACAGACACTTTTGTCCGTGATCTCCTCTGATTTTGGCTTTTTCAAGATCTATTTTGACTTGTTTCATCAATGTAGTATAGAACCGCTGTATGTAAGAATTCTGCAGGAGTCGAGAATGAGAGAAGCCTGCATCCTTCGTCTGTTTGTTTTGTTCCAATAATTTTCCTGATTATTTTTCATTCCCATGGGAAGATATTTTCCAGGTCATATTATAACATCGTATTGATTTTTGTTTTGTTTTATAGTTCATGTTTTATTTCCAAATATAAAACTTTAATTCTTCATATAGTAATATATTCTTCTAAATAACGTGGCCTATAAATAGGAAACGTTGCCAGAGACGGGGACGATCTACTTAGGCTAGACATGTATTGAATAGAAGCCGAAGCCTCTTATACATGTGAATATCTCCATCCAGCTTGAATCCTTGCCAACTTGGTCCTCCCGTCATCCATCATCCTCAAGATGGTATACGATATCGATCCATCTTGGATACAGACTTATATCATTGGAATATTTAGGCGAAAAGACAGGATCAAACTCCTATAACAGTATCCAAGTCCTTTACACAGTCCGGTTTCATTTCGGTGATATTTTCGCCGAGAGGGAAATCGTGGAAACCCCAACCGGGCCGCCATGTTGGAAAAACAATGCCACTGCTCACAGTCAAATGAATCCATTTTATAAACCCCCCCCCCCAAACTCCCCCTCCACTCTATCTATAATAAAATCTCTTTCAGTTGGAAGCTTATTTTTAAAAGAGAGCCTTTGCTATCCTTTTACATTTTTTTTTATTTTTGTTTCTTCTACTCCCGGCTACGTACACACACATAAAAGGATATGGAATATAACGGTTCCAGATTAGAAACGGTGATAAAATGGAACTGTTATATTTTTATTTTTTAACTTGATACAAAAAAAAATTCAATGTTTTACCGTACTTTAGTTCACATGTTTACTTAATGTTAATGTTTTTATATTTATTAGTTAATATTAGTCAGTGATAGTTTTAAATTTATAAATTTTATCAAAATATTAACTGTTTTTATGTTGGAATTTATACACAATTTTATTTTATGAGGAAGAAAATTGTCCGGGTGGAGATCAAGAAAATATAGGGTTAGAAAGTATAGGGAGAACTCTTTATTGGAAAACCGACGTTTCGACCGACATTGGAGGTCTTCTAGATACATATAAATTTTAATATATTGGGAAAAAACCATTCTCCAGTCATCTTTACTTCCTAATTAATATATTAATATAGGATGAATGGAGAATGGTTTTTCCCAATACATTAAAATCCAAAGATTAAAAGTCCAGTTTACACTAATTTAAAAATGATACATATAAATTAAAATGATGTAATGATGTAGTAAAGAATAACAGAATATGTAGTATATTGATAGAATAATAATATATGTAATAATTAGCGTAAATAAAAACCAGAGGGGATAGAATTGGACACAGAGATAATCTTTAAAGCCAACAAACTAACAAATGAAAAATTAAAAATTAGAACAGAATTATAGTTAATAAAAATTAAAGGATTAATAAAAAATTATACTTTTTAACTAGCCCTGGTATTTGTTAAAGATTTGTATCCATTGTATATATATATATATATATATCCAGTACTATGCCAGTACTTGAGGGTTAATTGTATTAATAATAATAAGACATGTAAGAAACAATTATATTTATTGTGAAATGAAACGATATAACATAATTATACAACTTCGGATTTGAACTAACTAGATTGAATATGGACTAAAATTATTACTTATGAACCAACATACTTCATACATATATAGAGAATTCGGAATAATCCTGAGGTGGATTCCTTCTTTTAGAATGGCCATGCTGTTCAATTCATCAAGGTAACTCATATAAAATTGTTACCTGCGACTCCTCTCTTAGAACTTCGAGGACACCTGGAAAAGGATGGGTGGGGGCAAGGTATGGTCGAGGACACATAGGGAAAACTTGGTAAATAAATTAACCCAAAACATCATTATATCAAAAAGGAAACTCTAATATATTAAAACAACAATAAAATGTTGTTTAAATATAATACACCCAATAATAATGATAATTACAATTTAAAACAAGATCTCCCATCTATTTTGTGATCGAAACGTTTCAAGAGAGAGAAAAAAAATGATATCTCCAATCGTCGTACTCGGTTGGCACTATAAACAACTTAACTACCACTTGGCTACACGCCCCCCCCCCCCAAATCTAGTCCGACTACAGAAGCATAGAGACTCCTACCTTGACAGCTCATCTTCTTTCCGGTCGGACCACGACCCTCATCGCCGGCAGTACCAGTTCTCAACTCTGACTTATGGGGGAAAACAAACGCTCTTACAAAGGCTCATTCGTGCTAAGGTAAACATTTTTAATCCTGTTCCCTTGATGTGCTGCCCCCTAGCGGACAGATTTGGCCAATTTCTTTCTCTCCCGTGAGAAGAATTGAGAAATCCATGACTAATTTCCGGCGATATTAACGGAACTGGGTATGGGAAATGATTTGTGAGCACGTCTCGACCATAGGTGAGACCCTCGACAGGGTGTCCGTTTTCAAGTGGATCAAATGTTTTTATCATTTAAACAAAACAAAATTCAGAAAAACAATTCAGGTAAAAGTTGTAGTTATTCAGGCCTAGTTTGAAGAAATAAAAAAAAAATTCTTGTTTTTTCACTTTAAATGGTCGATATCGACCTTCGAAAAATCTAGTTACCTCTTGACCCTCATTTATTTTTATTTTTCTGAAATGTACAATCCAAAACTTGGAAAAAATGTATGTAACATTTTTTTCTATCTTTCATAGATTAAGTAGAAAAAGCATTCAAAGTTCACTACTTTAGTATACCTCCTTTACGAGGAAACCTGATGTAGCCTTAAGTTATTTTATTTAAGAGATTTTAGTCGTAATAACTTACTAATCAAGGTATTTTGAATCTTTCAGAAAATGTCTGGCCATTTAAAAACCTTAATTTTAATTTTAAAAAAAGTTTTTAAATGTCCAGACATTTTCTGAAAGATTCAAAATACCTTGATTAGTAAGTTATTACGACTCTTACATAAAATAACTTAATGCTACATTACGTTTCCTCGTAAAGGAGGTATACTAAAGTAGTGAACTTTGAACGCTTTTTCTACTTAACCTATGAAAGATAGAAAAAAATGTTACAAACATTTTTTCCAAGTCTTGTATTGTAGATTTCAGAAAAATAAAAATAAATGGGGGTCAAGAGGAAACTAGATTTTTTGAAGGTAGATATTGAAGATTTAAAGTGAAAAAACAAACAATGATTTTTTATTTCTTCAAACTAGGCCTGAATAACTACAACTTTTACCTGAATTTTGTTTTGCTTAAAAGTTAAAAGCGTTTGATCCACTTGAAATGGGACACCCTGTATAATTTCTTAATATGAATTATAATATCATTTATCTTTCTTTTTAGTTTAATAGAGAACGGTTAGGCCATGTAATCAGAATCCCTGGCAGAAGAATACCGAACTCTTGCAAGGTGCTATAATTGGCGAAAGAAGAGTTGGTCGACCATACAGGCTGTGAATGTATGGGATGCGATGTTGATGCGACTTCAAAATACTGGGCAATGAATGGAAGCAGAAGATAAGGAACAGATAAGACTGGAACAAACAACAATGACAACTCTCTTATCTATACTCTATATCTATTATCAATACCACCCATACTCTGTCACACCATCTTCTCTCTGACCTCTCTATCTGTAACTATCTTACAATCTTTTAGAGGTGGAATATATATAAAGAATAGAGGAGGTCAAGGAAGTTACATTTCTGTCAACACGGATATGAACTCACCATTATACACAAATCCGTAGGTAATAGATCATCCAATATGCATGTTGTTAATTCACTATCAAATATAGCTGGAAGATGAAAATAAAAATAAAAGAAACAAATTAAAACAGAGAAAACGGGAAGTAAACCCGAGCGAAAAAAACATGTCGTATAACATGTATATTTCTAGAGAGTGCCCGACAGGACTGACGCATTTGCAAATGTGCACCTCCTTAAAAATCTAAGTGACTTCAAATTCCGTCATAGAGTTCCTAATGCATCCCCCTTACCTCTCGTGTATGTGAGATCCTTCACACTACCGGAGGCAACTTCCAAGAACCGGACATAGGAGTGATGACTTTACACGTTGTGTATGTGGGTGATTCTCAAACTATGGACAACTTCTTTTCACTGACTATTCAGTGACAAACCCGGCATCGGTGCCTCTTTTGTTAGATATAAAAAAAAATTGTGTTCTGAACTGTGAAAAGTGAAATAAAAATTATATCATATTTTTGTGATTTTGTGATCGAATCTGATTGATTTTTACCTTATTCGTCATTGTCACAGGTTCTTACAAATGACGACTTTCTTTCTAACTAGATGTTTTGATTTATACTAATTATTTAGTTGACATTTTGTTTCCTTTATTGTAAAATTAAAGAAGAAGAAAGAAAATAACACTCTGTTTAATCATTTTGGTTCGAATAATATATTCCTAAAGCATTTTTTTAAATTGCCGCACAGAAACGTCATTAGCGTGGGTGAATGAATACTCGTACCGTACATCTACCTAGTGGGAATTCAGTGATCCAAAGAGGGAATTTCGATAATGGCAACACTGTCGAGTGAAGTGTTAACCCCCTCTCCCTTACTACGTTCCTTCACGGCGACGTATTCTTTCATCATGAATGTAAGTTTATGTTTACTACCATCATTGTCATGGTCTCCGTTTTAACGCTTTTCTGTGTGATTTTAAAACTTTAAAACGTTTTCTTGGTTTTTCCCCTTAACTGTCTGTTAAAAATGATGACATTCGTTCTTTGGTACATGAAATATTTGTTAATAGGGAAATGCGTGAATGCCGTTTCGTCATTGCCGTGGATATTTCCCGCCATCATTGTCATGGCCAATTTTTTACTACGTATTTTTTTTAACCTATTAAACACGTGTTTTTGTATTATCCTATGAATAAATCAATGATAATAAAACAACACTTGAAAATTTAAACCCCAATCGTCATTGACATGGTCCATGAAATCATTGCCGTTGCCATGAAATTTTAGCTTAAATTTTGTAAATTTCAAGCAATGGTCATGAACTGCTATAATGCTAGATTTGCTGTGGGCGGGTCTATATACAATTAGAATTTTTTTTTCCCACATTGAAAAATTTCAAAAGTAACATGAGAAACTTTCCCGTAGAATGAGAATCAGACATGTATCGGGAATAAAGGTTGTGGTTTATCAGGGCGCCATATCGCTGCGCAGAGGTTTGCTCCATTGACGATATAGCAGTCAGAATCCTTGGATGTATACCGATTTATTGAGCAATTAACCGGACAGATATTTAGGCAATATTTATAAGGTGATTTTTCTTATTACCCTCATCGAAAAACGATGATGATGGAGAGATATATTCTCCTTACCTACATATAAATAATATTCTCCTTTTCATTCCGAGCTTACAAAAAAATAAAGTGCCTCAGAGTGATGAGGTACAGCTTATAAATGAAATGTTGTGATGATTGGCGACCTGTTGAAGGGAGCGTGGGCTGGTCACGGAGACCATTGCACGCTTCCAGTCATCATCGTCTGCCAATATCTTATCATGTCTTTATCTACGTTATCTCTCTTATCTATCTTGTTTACGAGCACTTGGTATCATGGCTTCCAGGGTACTGGATATCTCAGTATATGCACATGTATGTACGTAGGTAAAGTAAGAATTGAAGGTTTCGTAAAATGGGTGGTATATAAGTAATGGGATTGGCCATTTAATCATATTACATAGATGTAAACAAACCGCAATTTAATTCGAAATTACATTTGTTTGTTTCGTCTAACGTCACTTTCATGATGCTATGACTAATTGGATAGGTGACCCTTCGAAATTACCTCTTGCACAACTCGGGGGGATAAATATATTATTTAGTTGCCTAAAAAATAATTCTTTCTTTTTGTATAAAAGATTTTTCGCTTCAATAATTTTTTTCAACTTTCAAAATGCTGCTCGTAAAATAATAGAACAGAATCATTAGAAACATACTATTTCACTTTAAGTGTTTAATAACACATTAAAATATAATATACTACTTCATTCTCTTTCCAAAGACGAGCAGTTGAAGAAAGAATGAAGAAGTACTGGGAAGAAAGAAAGAAAAAGAAACACCTATAATTCTTAAGTTGTATGGGGTTCATAGATGGCCAAATTCATTAATATATATTTATGTGTGTTGTGTGTATGAGTAGGAGATATTGCGAGAGGTGATTAGGTCAAGATCATGTTCATCCGGCAGGATTTTCCCCCAATTAAGGGTAGCCGCTTAATAGACGTTGGGTGAACCTCAGGAGGGTCTGCGGACCCCACAGAGCCGATCTACAACTGTTAACAGATTAAGTAATTTATCTCCCACAGCAGGAATTGAACAGGAATCTTTAGCGTCTACTCAGTGCTCTGCACTATTAGCTTCTCCATTCCCACATATAAACATCTTTTATTTCTTGAATAATATTTATTAACCATATTAATATGGGTAATTAAATGGTCAGGATGAAGGTCAGAGAAATTATTTTTAAATACGGTTGAACTATTTACTTGGAAGCTAACGTTTCGTTCCAGATTACAGGTCTCCTTCAGGGCTAAATATAATAGCTGCAACCTTTAAATTAAATTAAATTTCTATATTAATACATTAGTGGAAAAATTCCAACTAAAAACCTTAAGTCTCTAAACTAAAACAGGAAATTGAAAATACCTGTCCAATATTTCGCCTATTCAGGCATCCTCAGGGCAGAAAGAGAATAACAGCAGAGAAGAACATGAATAATGCACCCAAAAACACACACATCCCACCACCTCCAAGGCTCAAATGCAACTACTGAATCATAGGGAAGGTTACTAGATTCCCAGCTGGCTAAGGTTAGATAAAAACAACTGATAAATACTCCAGAATTTGAAACATCAATATACACTCACCAAACCCCCAAAAAACACAACAGGAAAACAAAATAAAATAAATAATAGTCACAAACAACACAAGAGCAGACGACAAAAAACCACATGAAAAAATGAAAGTAAAAGTGCAAGAAAACAAATATAATTTATCAAAAAACCAGTGGACTTATGGTTATTCCACAAAATATATATTGAAAAAGGGAAAGGTCAACAGAGACATTAAATAAATGTTAATACATAAGTGGAAAAATTCCATCTAGAATTCTTAAGTCTCTAAACTAAAACAGGAAATTGAAAATTTCTGTCTAATATTTCGCCTATTCAGGCATCCTCAGGGTAGAAAGAGAATAACAGCAAAGCAAAACATGAATAACACACCCAAAAACACACATCCCACCACCTCCAAGGCTCAAATGCAACTTAAGGTTTTTAGTTGGAATTTTTCCACTAATGTATTAACATTTATTTAATTTCTCTGTTGACCTTTCCCTTTTTCAATTTAATTTCTATATTTTACTTTATTTATATTTAGTCTTTATAATTCTTATAAATCATTTTAACTTGTTTGAACTTCCATATCTAAACCTAAAGTCGAACTCCAATATGGAGAAGAAATTATTTCTCTGACCTCCACCAGGACCATTTTCATCCCCATAATTTTTTTTATTAATAATTTATACGAACGCTTTGAAGGATTTTAGTAAACCAGTGAACTGTTAAACAAATATAAAAATATTGTAGTTGTTATTAATACTTATTGAACAGATTTCTGCCCGAAAGGCAAACAAATACAAAATAAAGTTATACATTCGGGATAGGTTTATCTCTGGCAGTTACGAAGTAGGCCTTGGTCGGGAAATGGCCCAACTTGGGAACGATTACAGTCCTGCATTTATGTTTCCAGATCAGTTTGCTCGAGTCGATAAACCTCCTTCCAGAATGTTATCATCTCCATCAATGTAGAATACATCAAGCCTTTCGGTGATTTTTTTAAATCCAAAATAAACATTTTAATTAAATATTGCATGTAATTTCTTATAAAATTAGTAATATCTGATGAATGCTGAATTCAGAGATAAATATTGAGGTATCGATTTAGTCAAAGTAATGGTATTAGAAAAAAAGAATGAGAATTATGGTATACTATCCGTAGACTTTACTTCCTTGGTTCTTTCTTATATCAAACTATCAACTCACAACATCCTTATTATATATATAGTCTCCTTCAATTCAAATCCTCTATCCAATCCCAGGGCACAAGATCTCGCCATTCTGATCTTAATATCCGGTCCCACAGAACCTCTCCTTTGGAACTCTCTTCCTCTCGATATCCGCCATGCGTCTTCTTTAACCTCATTTAAATACAAATTTTTCCTACATCTTCTAAATTCCCAATCAGATGCTTCATAATCAATAAATAGTTTATAGATATATTCAAATTGATCGTTTGATGAACTACTGTAAATAGTCCTCATTCATAATAATGCCATTGTTTTTTATTATTATCAGATGCTATTATTTATTCACTTATTTTTCCAAAAGCTTATTTCTTTTTATTGTAAATATGTCTGTTCTTTTATTTTTATTTTGTATCACATTTTCTTATTCTCTACATACCTGTTTAGTTATCTACTTTCGGGATATTATGTAATTATTGTTTTATTTTGATGTAGGCCTTTGGCCAGATATATAGTCATTTATTTTGTTCTTCTCTGTTATTCTAAAGGGACCTGGTCCCAGAATAAAATTATTTTTCTATTCTATTCTATTCTATAAATACTACGGGATATTTAATTCATTCTTACATTTTAAGAAGAGAAAAAACCGCATCACTTCAACGAAATTTGAATAAATTAAGGTTCTTGGTCTCAGTACATGGTAGAGACTGTACTGTTTCTAGGAGGTGATTCATCAGAGATCAAGTTGAACTTTGGGGCCGCGTTTCCCACAATAATAGTACCCAATTTACAGAGGCTGTGCCTCAGGAGGTTCTGCAGATCATTCTGGGTCTAAACTACTCAGTCATCTTCAAACTGAACTAACTGTCTTATCTTGACTTTTTGATAGCCATAATAATTCCTAAACACTTTATATTACGATTTATGTGAATCTCTTTTGATTGGATGAACTCAGTGTGATAACTAGCAAGACTTAAAAACCTGTATGTACCGGGTTCTAATTCCGCTTCGGAGACATGTAGAACCTCCTGTGGATCGCCCAGCCTCTACGATATGTGTACCCTTGATGGTGATACTAGAGAATTGTATCTGGCGGTTGAGCGTAATTTTTACCAACCTACATCTCTGCACAACCGTTGACGTAGATGTACACAACTTTCCGAACCTAAGTCCAGTCAATGAACTTTTTTTTTTTTCTTTATGGTAATGTTAGAAATGCAAGACATTTCCGTTAGTGTAATCAATATGTGATTTTATGATTTTTATACTCTAATTTAATAGGGAACATGACACCTCATGTTATTTGAACGATACTATTTTGAATTTATCCCTTGAATGCACAGCTAAGAGTTTCTTTTATTAAGCAAATGTATATATATTTAACGGATTTTACTCGTTAAATGTTTAAGCCCAAAACTACCTTATAACCAGAATCTGTACCATTACAAACCGTGAACGGGTCAGGGGTACAATTTATGGTAGAGACTGTACTGATTTATGGATAACGGTTGTGCAGGGAGGTGATTTGTCCTAGATCACGCCCAACCGTGAGCTACCACTGAGCTACTCCGCTTCCCTTATAGAAGTATATATATATATATATATTTGAATAATTTGAACCCTTGGACTTAGAGAATCTCACAATTGATCAACATAGACAATAGAGCCCGAGTTGAAAGAAACAGCAAAGGAAATAATAGGGATTCAGGAAAAACGGAAACCCAAAATATGGTTCACGGAGGAATGCGAAAAAGCAGTCGAAGAAAGAAGAAGATCGAAGGTCCTCTACGCAGTCAAAGCTGATCCAGCTACACTTGAAAAATACTCAGCTGCTAGGACGAAAGCAAATAAAATAATAAGAAAAGCGAAAAGAGAATTCCTCTAGGTAAGACTAAAAAATCATTGAGGATAACTGGCAGGCTGGATATATAAGCGAACTATACGCAGATATTAGGAAGGAAATGGCTATATTAGAGCTAGAAGCACTCAAATGCAAGGGAAAGATGGAAAACTGACGGCATCCAAAGTAGAAGTATAAAACATCTGGAAAGAGCATTTCCAGAAACTTCTAAACCAAGGATAACACACGAACGAAGAGGATATGGACCACGAGAAGGATCTTGACCCACAAGAGGTTGAAAAACCTGACATTCTGGACTTGGAAATAGCAATCGACATGCTTAAAAGAAGAAAGGCTCCTGGGTTGGACAACCTTCCATCAGAGTAGTTCAACGATGGAGGAGAAGCCATAAGAGCCAAACTATTAGAGCTAATCTTGATAATATGGGAGAAAGAGAAAATACCAGAGGTTTGGAAAACAGGTAACCAAAGAGACCACTTGGGAGGCCAAATACCAGATGGATGGACAGGGTCAACAAAGATGCTGCGGAGCTACATGTAGCAGACTAGAAATCACCGGCCCAGGATAGACAGAGGTGAAGAAGGCTGGCAAAGGCAGCGAAAGATCAACAAGGTCTGTAGAGCCAACCGAAAAAAAAAATATATATATATAAATATATATTCGTGACGTCGGTCAAATCTCCTCCCAGCACAACCATTGTCTCCGAAACAGTGCAGTCTCTACCACGAACTGAACCAAGACCTTTCATGGGTTGTTTTGGTACAGGTTAGGCTGATTATCTTTTACATTATTATTTTAATTATATAATGCTTTTGGGTTATCAATTTGCCTAGATCAGAAGGTGAACCAACACGCAGTAATTCTTCCCGGCATTCGACAGAATCGAAAATCCTTGGCAGATTCCAATCGGAAACCCCAAATTTATTTTCTCATTATTATCAAACTGGGTCTTGCCGAAATTGGGAAAGTTTTCTCCCCCTCTCTTGGAAGTTGGTCCAAATTTAAAAGAAAAATTTAAATGGCGGATTAACAACAGATGATAAATTGAAAAAGTTCTTTTAAAGTGTAAATCAAGGAGCCTTTATCTCGCCTAGATAGCAAGTTCCTAATATTTAATTTGCCATCAGATTTTCCTGATTTTTTTTTTCTGGCCTGTTTAAACTTTAGCAACATCCTAAAAACATTATTAATCCTCATTAGGTCTGAATTGGATATAATTTCTAAGCAAAATTGTCACTCCTCCTTGGTTTATATTGAAAGACACTATACACAACGACATGAACATTCCCACTGAAAAAATATATATGAACAGCATGTACAAACATTCCACTCGTCAACGGAACACTATATAAATCTTCTTGTTTTTTCGAGAAAAAAAAAAATCATCAAACCAATCTTGCTGGAACAGATACTGCGCAGGTGCAAATGTAAAATAAAAATCTTAAGTATTTAATATCGCAGGATTAAGGGAATCTATTCTCACGAAATGTTACTAGCCTTACTTAAAATTAATAAAAGATTAAAATCAGTGTAGCTTTGTTTGTAGAGTGGAGAGTTGGTTATCTGTAGGTCCGGAGTTCGAATCCGGCTGAGATAGATAAATTATATAACCTGTTGCTAGCCAAGGAAGAACCCTGTGGTAGCTCAAGACCCTCCCAAGGCTCACCCAGCCCCTACAAAGTGGCTGGCCTTGCTTGGGGGAAAACCTCGCAATTAAAAACAACCGTTGTCCTAGAAACAGTACTTGTCTTTGTAAAAATTGTAGTCTTTATCCCAGCATTTTAATTTAGTGCTCCTTTTTCACAATTATATTATATACCTGTAATATAAAATGTTATATATGTTCATCAGTTAAACTAAATTTTTTTAAGACCTATTTTATTATTCCACCTTAAATGTTAAATATAATATTAAAAGGTGACCACTAACAACTTTTTTATAAAGTGGGTCGTAACGGATGAAATTCACAGTTTTCTTTTCATTAGGTATTAAATTATTTGTACTCAAACAGTTATCTTATGTATACCGTTTGAAAAATCAATTAATCCTTTTTCATAATCAGTCTTACTTTTCCTTTTGAAAGTAAAACCCTTTAAAATTAAATAAGAATAAAATTATGTCTTCCGCGGAAATTCGTATAACATTTCTCTACGAATTTAAACTTGGCCATAGCGTCACGGAGGCGTTCCGAATCATTAATATTGTTTACTGTAAAGGTGCAGTGAGCGAAAGAACAATCTTCCGTTGGTTTGAAAAAATTCGGTGTGGGGATTATGCCCCCAAAAAAAAAGTTGAAAGAGCTGGTCGAGCGGGTCCTTCCCAAACCACTCGTGAATTAGGTTCACAACTTGGAGCATGTGGCATGACTGTTTCCAGGCACCTTAAGGAGCTTGGTAAGACAAAACAAGCTAGAAACATGAGTACCACATGAATTAGCAGCTCACCCGATCGGAAACGTGCTCCTCACTTCTGTTGCGAAACAAAAATGAGAAGCACCTTCTATATTCTCCGGACCATTCTCCAACAGATTTACTTTTTCCGTTGTTTGGATAATTTTTTAAGAAATAAAAAAATTGACTACGGAAATGCCCTGAAATCGTCTTTCCAAGACTTCGCTTCTTCCTTGTCACCTAATTCCAACTTGTTTCACGTTGGGAGAAGTGTATTGAAAGCGAAGAATCCTATTTTTATTAATAAAAGTATTGTTTAATAATTTGTTTGCTAATAATTTAAATTTACACCTTCACTGACATTTCATATGTTACAACCCAATAACAATGACAAAATACGATAGTTAAGCTAACATAAACAACAAGGCCCTAAGCCATGATTATTTTGATATTCTACCATGGAGAGACTCGGAGAGCTTAGTTGCCGTCCCGAAAGTCCAGTCTTCAAATCCCGCTCACTGGAAGACTTTTATTTTCTTTGTTAGGGGCCGTATGAAACCAATGGGACTTAAAAATCTCCTAGGGCTCACCCAGCTCTATAAAGGAGGTTCCAAAAATGAAGGGGGACAAATCTGGCTGTTGAGCGTGATCTAGGACAAATCGCCTCCCTGCTCAACCTTTGTACAAGAAACAGTACAGTCTCTACCATTCAACTCAAAACCTTCCATGAGTTGTATTGGTAGAGGTTTTATATGTTTTTCAGTCATATTGTGTAATTTTCTTTAATATTAATTAGTTGTCCCATTATTTTCAGGAATCCACTTCAATTACGAATGAATAGTTTTTTGTTTTTTTCACTTTGTCAATTCATCAGACATTTTTAATTTAAGAATTTTACAAATTCCTGAGAGGCATCCTATAGAATTAATCAGGGATTGCCAATCGAACTCCCAAATAGAAAAATTCCAAGGAAGCATTTGCGGTACTCGGACTTGACAGTTTTTCCAAAGGATTTTCCACCTGTTCGAATTTATTTTCACGGAGATTAACTTTATATTGTAAATTAAATTCACCCCGTTGAAATAGTCTGGAATTCTGCATATTTTATCACTGTCTATTGTATAAAATGATTATAAGACTAATTTAGAGAATTTAATTATTATTTCGCATGTAAGAAGGAATTTGGAAGGTGTCACCAATTAACAATTAACTTATGCACTGAAACTGTTGAATAAAAAAAAACATTGAAACTGTTGGATGGATTTAAATTTTTCATTTTGATATAATAATGTCAATTTAATATTCAAATATATATTAAGGTTGCACATCAAAATATATTCCGCGTTATTTCAATAAGTTTTTGTCTAATTATCCATTTTTATTACCCTTTAAATAAATTTTACGAAATTTAGACCAATTCGAATTTACAGATTGTTATTTTAATATCAAATGATTATTTTTTAATGCATTCATTTTGATGCATATTAAGGCAAATGCATGGCTTGGAATTGGAATTATGAATCTTTCTGGGAGCAAGGCCTTTTTTATTATTTTAATTTTTAAATAATAAATAAAGAAAATAATAAATAATATAAATATATTTTACATCACGATAGTATAATAGCAGGTATTTAAGGCGTAGGGCTGTAATGAACAATATATAAATAATATAAAGTTAATTAATAAAATTGAATCTATTAAAATTATCACTTATCTGTATTTTCCATATAAATCTTTTTTTATTTTTGAATAATATAGAATAATTATAAAACCAAAATAAAATAATCGCTTATTGTCTATTTTGGATCAGACTATCTCATCTATTTTTTTTTTCATTATTTTAATGTGTTATTCGGAGTTTATTCACAATTTGTTTTCATTTAATTAGATAACTAAATTTTAATTGTATTTTACTCCAAGACCGATCCTTTTCTCCATATTTCATGTCTTGTATTATTATTTTAAAGTGACTTGTTAAAAATAATGAATTATTATCGTTATTATTAATATAATGTTAGTTTAATAAGTGCGAACAATTAGTAATTACGGGATAAACCTAGTGGTTGAGCCTGATCTCGGAAAAATCTCATTCCTGCCTTTTTTTTTTTAAATTGTATAGTCTCTACCACGTGCTATCGCGCCGAAGATCCTTCATTGGTTGTAGTGGTACGCTTTTTTAATCTTTTTTATTTTATTTTCCAGCTTTGAGAGGAACAATAATCATAAGCAGTTTGTTGCCCTTAAAACGAAACTAAAATATTTTATAATTTATTTTATTTTATTTGTTACTAATTTTTATTTGATGGGTCTTCCAGATCGCTAGTCTGGGACTCTACCATTTGAGCTATCTTTGGCCCTAATCAAGCACGCTTCTCGGTCGTGGTCTTATCTTTTCCTTTCACTGATCATAAGGTTCCCGCGTTCTCGCATTTTTGGGAAATATGCGAGAGGAAGAATGTTCTTTGAACATTATTTCCACGACCGAGAAGCGTGCTTGATTAGGGCCCGGGATAGCTCAAATGGTAGAGGCCCAGACTAGCGATCTGGAAGACCCGGGTTCGAGTCCAGGTCCTGGACATATCTTTTATTTTCAAATTAAAATATTTTAGCTTTAAATTCTAATTTTATATCACTCCAAGACCCAAATGTCAATATTTTATGTCTTCTATTATTATTACTAAAGTGGGTACCCATGAGTGGGGAAAAATCTGACGGTTGAGTATGATCTCAGACAAATCATCTCCCTGCACTCGCCTTGTTTTAGAAGGAACCTGTACATCATCTAACCTATACTGAACTCAAAACCCTTTATGGCTTGTAATGGTACAGTTTTTTTTTTTTTTTTATCGTCTAGTTCTGAGTAAAAAAATAACCAACAGCAGTTTCTCGCCCTTATACCAAACAACAACGAATCTTTCTAAAATGTTTTTACTTGATTTAATCGTTTTTGTTTAGTTTTTTTTTCGATGGAACAATAATTTAGATGTAACCCCAATCAAAGATGCCCTTGTACTCTCAATGGGAAAATCTAGTCCCAATCCAGAACCGTTCCAACACGCTGATTAGACTCGTTAGGACGGAATCAACACCGCCCTATTCAGTAGGAACAGAAGGGCTCGAATTGATGTTTCATGTTCAGAACTATCTCTAGGATCATCCTAATTAGTAATAGGCGTCCTTATTAACAATTAACTATAACAATAGATTTTGTCTATAGAACCGATTTTTTTTAATAAAATGGTATCAGTTCCGTAGGTTGTCGCTTCGATTTAAGTCACACCAAGTTTTAACTTTTCATCCGTTCCCTTTTTTAATATTCTTGAAAACAACAACAAAAAAAGTAATCGTGAATTTCAATATGAAAAAAAGGGTGTAATTGTGCACAATGTGTATATTTCGGTAACCATTTCACCAAGAAATGAACGTTTCAACAAACATATCGATGTGTTAGTTCGCATATGTGCTAACTGCCAAAACAAGATTTTACAGGAGTCAAATCTTTATAATAATTTAAAGCAAGAAATACAGTTCAAGTTTAAGCACACAATATATTTTTTTAACCTTCACAGCTTCTCTATTAATTTTATACATATGATCTATGACTTCCTGATCACAGCTTTACAACATTATTTATATAACAAAACCCATTTTTGACAAATTTGCACTTTACGCATTTGTGAACTAAGGGATCGATATACATATCATCGTCTATATTTCGAAATTCAAATGAAAATAGTTGACTGCATAATTCTAAGAAGAGTATATGGTCATGGGGATAGTCAATTAATTGAATTTAGACTATAGAGTACGTTTCTATCCATATTTTACCCACCTTCAGGGATGAGAATAAAAGAAACTGATAAATATATATAAAATATTTGGAGCACCAAATATAAATATCAGTTTATAATATTTTATTATCTATCGATCTATACATATTATAAAACAAAGTCCTCGGTCCAAAGTTGTTCGCGGTAGTAAACTCAATAACTACAGCACGGATTTTCATGCGGTTTTCACTACTAGATAGAGTGATTCACCAGGAAGGTTTAGGTATATAATTTGTCGAGGTTCTGTGTAAATGGGTTGGAATATCGTTGGGTTTCACCGAGACGCTCCTAGCCTAATCCCGTGCAATTATCTAAAGTGAAAGATCGTAAATTCGTATATAAAGAAATATTTGGTTTTGTTTTTATAATTTCTATATAATAAAGTACATTAGCTGAGATGGGAAGAAAGAAAATCAAGACTCCAAAAGAAGCCTAACTTATGATATTCACCTGGTACTTAGTGGCCGGTACGTGATTAAAAAAAAATACATTACACAGACAAATTATGTGCCTTATTGCACGAGCAAAGTTGGGGTGGGTCGCTCGTATAATATAAACAAAAATGACAGGAATGAAAAAAAAACGGTAAATGATAAATTATGAAATAACTGCTGAGAGATAATAACAATAGAAAGAAATCTAGAATATAACATAGTGAAATAGCAAGAGGATGGTTTAGTTACAATAATTACAATGATTACTATGTTATTAGTAAAATTACAAATAATAATAAATAAAAAGCAGCAAACATATATATTTTACTAATTGGTTGGTGTCAGTGGTTACCATCGCAACTTACTGTATCTAAGATAAGGATTTTTTAAAAGGGTGTAATATAATCCTTAGTTATTCCGTCCTTCGTAGGGGACATAAAATGGTGGTCCCAAGCCAGTACAGTTTTAGATACTCGTTAATGATCTCTATCCTAATTAGAGGCAAAATTTAAGGCTCCCACAGTTGCCTCTTCTGATTAGCCATACCAGATTAAAGTGACATTCAATGAACAAATGTATATTATATTGCTTCAATATAGTCGGCATTGTAGACTTCCTACAGAATCCCCTTCACTTTTATATATATTTGCGCTGTCTCTGAATTATTATAAGATAGAGAATTAGAAAAATATAGAGAGAATATATATAGAAGGCAGAGAATAGAGTAGTAAGTATGATAAATATTTAATATAGTCGTGGGGTGCAGTCAATACATCTTATAAACAAAATAAGTATAATGTTTGTGTATAATTTATTGGCTGCGCCCCGGCGTTTTCAAGATTTCTCAAGATGTACCCAGTCAACCGTTTCAACATCTTCAGTATGATGGTTTATTGTGACTGGGGGCGATAGTAGATTGGCAGCATAGTTCGTACAAGATTGTATAAATAGTGTTTTTGAATTATTGTTGTATAGGATAGAGAGAGTAGAGACGACAAGAAGATATTAGGTTGATAGTAGGATGATAGTTGATGATGATAATCAGCATATATGATAATCTATGCTGTTAATCCATAGTCGAAAGGCAATCTAGTTCGTTCGAGATCTTTGTATAATTCATTATAAATTTCAATCGGCTCAACAATAAATATATTTAGGGTGGAGGTCAAAGGATTAATTGCTAAAATAGCGATGCTATTTATAAAAAACGGACGTTTCGATCCACATTTCAGGTCTTCTTCAGGGCATGTAATGCAATGTAATAGCACCTACACCCGGACCATTTTCTTTACTAAATATGAAATAGTAAACTAGTATTATTAATAATATACATATTTTTTAATATTATAAAGTATTAAAAAATATACATGAGCATATCAATATATTATTACACACATATTAATATGTTCTAGGTATTAAGAAATATACATTACATGATTTCCTTTCTTTCCCATTCCTCCACCATCTGGAACTCAATCCCTCCCAATATCCGCCATGCTTCTTCCCTGCCCTCATTTAAATCATTATTTTTCCAACATCTCCTCACTTCCCAAGCAGGTCAGTCATTTGGTTAAAAGAATCAGTATTAAATAATAGATTTTGTTGTTTAGCTTTTAAAAAAAAAGAAAGAAGAAGATGTACATTATTTAAAGGAGTTATTACATCTCAGCTCATATTTGTATCTGCTGTTATTTATTCATTTACTCTCCTTGGTTGGTTAGTATTTTGTCACGAATTGTTCTTTTTTTTATTTTCTCTTTTGTCATTTTTATAAATACTTTATGATTTGTATTTTTTACCCTTCTTGCTAGATGTATATTATGTCTCTTTTTCTATACATATTCTTAACGATTAATTCATATAGAACATCTTCAAACGGTTTACGTTACTGACTGCCGAACTAGAGGTATATAAAGCCCTAGAGTCAGATAAATCATGCAGAGCTACGTTTTTATAAGTTATTAAGGGATTTATTAGGGAACGGTACAGGATATCCTGAGCCCTACGAGGGAGACCGGCCGTGAATGGGAGAGCGAAGGACAAGGTTGAAATTAGAAACAAGTTGGTCCGAGCGAGCTGTCAGCGCCCTCTTCCTACAACGGCGTGTTATGAAGTTTCGATAAAACGGATGAGAAATTGGACATCGATCGTCGGCGCCCCCCCCCCCTCCCGCACCCCCGCGGCCGCGGCTTTGTTTAATTTGAGGTCAGTCTACAATCATCTCTTCTCCAACAACTGTCCGATATTTATTTTTATTTTTTAACGGGTGAAAAAATAGGTTCTCTATTTGACGTGAAAAGTCTTTGTAGAGGTAAATAAATACTGTAGAAGTTGGTATGGCCATAAGTGAATAATATAGAAGGAAGATTATCAAAGAGGTATGGAATGTGGATAGAAGAAGGCAAGGTTGGTTATGGAAAACTTGGGATACAAATCTGGTCGCTCTGGGAGAAAGATATAGCGTAGGAGGGTAGGATGGTGTGAAGGAGAGAATGAACAGGAGAAGAAGAATAGGAGAGGGGAAGGGAGAGAGAGTGAGTGTGGTGAAAGGGATGGAAGTACAGTGAGAGTGGAGAAGGAGAGGAAGCAAGAGGAAAAGGTGAGAGTAGGAGAGGGAAAGAGAGAGTGTGTGTGTGTGGGAGGAGAGTGAAAGGGGAGGGGGTGAAAAGGTAGAGAAGGAAAGGAAAAGGAGAGAATGAGGGAGGAAAAGAAGGTGAAGAGGGAAATGGGGAGAAGGAGTGGGAGGGGGGGAAGCAGAGAGGGAGAATGAGGGAAGGAGAGAAAAAAGAAGAAGTGGGAGGGAGTGAGAAAGAGGTTCCTGTCCTGATTCATTGAAACCTCCACAAATGGCTATGTCAGAGAACAATTGCGACATTCTACTTCTCAAGTGTTAATGACTCTTTGAATAAATGTATAATGTTATAAATGTAAACATGGACATGTATGTATTAATCTCAATAAAAATTAGATACACTGACACATATCTATCCTGAAAAAATACATTATTATTAGGCACTTCCCAAGCCATTAAACACTATTCAGTGGTTTCTGTTGACCTAGTCTATTAACTATTTAAATTTATATATCCTCTTAAAATTGCCAATTCAGAACATTATGGAGCCTGCAAAAGTTAGAAATCTGTCAAGCTTCGTATATCTTCCTGAAGTGATCTTCACATCCAATACCTCCAATACTTCTTGATTCATAGATCATCTGGAGTCTAGGCACCCCTTTTTATTATATTTCTGTTAATATATTTTCCTCTACCTTAATGACCAAACTTCTGTTCCTACCTTCCAGAAGCAACTTGCTTAGTTTCCTGTATCTAAGTTCCTATCTTTTTCTCCCAGTCCCTGCTGTTGCTCAAAAAATAATTTTTTCATAGCATGTAGAGACAAAAAATAATAAATTGGTTTTAGCGAAGGAGCTGACCCAGTTGGTGGAAATGGGCTACTGTTGTAGGGACAAAGGATCAAAGAGATTTCCCTATGAGGAGTCCCTAGCAATCTTATAATTAGCCAATCTTTTTTCAAAGAGGACCGGAATAGATTATGAGGGGCTTTCATGAAGTCACGTATGTTCGGGCGCCAGTCTTTGATAGTCCTACGAGACAACTATGGGAAAGGGATTATTACATCAAAATGGCAGGGCAGTGCAAAAGTTGGTTTTAAAAAAAACCTGCCATGATATGCCACAATACATTGGGTCGTTTCATATGAAATATCCGTTTTTATTATTTCTAAAATTCAAATTGGAACTGATCGCCCCTTCAGGCTGCTTCAACACTTACTAAACAAATACACTAAGCTCCCAATTAATTACAAAAGACTCATACATGACAATCATTAGACTCATCTGGACTTACGGAGTAGATCTTTGGGACTCCACTAAACCATCGAATCCCTCTCGTATTCAATCCTTACAATCCTAAATCCTCCGTAAAATCCTCAATGCTCCTTACTTTGTTGCGAGCAAAGTAATCCATAATGACCTTAATGTCCCATTTGTTGCAGGTTTGGCCCGAATCCGACATCCATTATATATGACCATTAAAACACGCTTTTTTCGTGTAAACACATGTTTTTATTAGTTTAAACTGGGACAGTCGGCAGTCCAAATTGCAAGAAACATTAGCACTCCGCTCGAAAAAAAAGTAAATATTGGTTAAAGGGCGCATACCAAAACCATATTTGCATCCAAAAATTCTGCTTTCCACCTAGATGGGATGCTATCGTATCCATATCGTACTGCAGAGATCAAGGTTATTCTAAACTTTCATCTAAAAAAAATATGCATTGTTGGGGAGGTAACCCTACATATTTGTATATATTCTTACCGGAGCTCGTGTTTCACGAAAGACATTGAAGAAACTAAACGAGCTGGGATACGAATTCCTTCCACAGCCAAGTTATTCGCCACCCTTATCTCTAAAAGATTTCTGTTAGAAAATTTGAACAACTTTTCTAAGTAGAATTTTTTGGAATAGTTCTCAAGTCAAAAACGCATTTTCAAACTTTATTCATCAGAAAACCCTAAAATTTGTCTTTTAGTTCTGGGATAGACAATTTTTAACACGTTGGGAAAAATGTATAGAAAATGAGTTTAAATATTTTGAATATTGAGCATTGTGGCCTGGCAAGATGTTTTCAGTAAAATCGTGAAGATGAAAAGATCTTATCATCTTATCAATAGATTATATAGTCCTACACCATGCATTATAATTATTGCATGTATTATTATTGATAAATAGCCAAATGTTAACTGTTTTATATTGAATATACCTCGACCTTAAAAGAAAAAAAAATCACTTTTCCGAATAATGAAAACATTATAATCGATATAGAAACATAACTTTTTACACTCCCCCCCCCCTCACAATATTTTCCAATGTATTATGACCCAGGATCTTTAGTAATGGCGTCTTACAGTAAATATATAACAAATAGAATTGAGTGTGGCATTTGGGTTGGATATGATGTTTCTCATTATGGAAAGACCACTTACATGTGTAGATTTAATTCGGCTATAACTCAAATATTTATATTTATGTTTTTGAAGTTTCGGAGTTATCTGCATTTGATCCCGAACACTCCATAAATTGTGACCAATAATCAGTAAAGGTGGTTTCTTGTGCTATAAGAAACATATAACACTAATGATCATGTTTAACATTTGGTGTGAATAGGATGTTCCTCAGTCAGTTAAGTCTGTACGAATAGGAAATCATGTATTTCACGATACTGAGAGGATAGTAGAAACCGTGCGTGTTCGAAGCTAGTATTGTTATAAACTCCTTAGGAAGCCCATCCAAGTATATAAGAACAACTTTATGGCTTAGGAAGAGGCGATCGCTGATCTGAGGCATCGATTTCTTTTCTCTTTTTCTTCGATGCGGAATAATTAGCCCTTCCGTTCTAGATTTTTCTTTTATTCTTTTCCTTCTCGGTTTTCCTTCTACATCCGTGGCCTATATAAGTTCGGCCATAGCATCGGAACGGATATGGGAGGCCGTAAAATAAAAAAGTTGTTTACCGCCGAGGCAGTCCGGAATGGCGAACAGGAGCTGCATTGCAGTACTCCTGAAGACCCTCCTCACGTAGGCTATGACAAGGGAGCTTCAAGCCGATCGCTGCACCATCTCCTTTATCTTATCAGGAGTAGCCAGTGGTGCTACGGATCTTACTGAGCTGGAAGGATATGCAGTATGAAGTAAGTTGGGGTGATTCATGTACTTGGAGGGAGTACTCCCTTATGCTCCACTGAATTCTCAGTCCAGTGGTCTAAACAGTGGGGGGGGGGGGGGGTCAGGTATCCATCCTCTACTCTACAAACACCCACGAGATTTATGAAAATGATTATTTGTATGCCCATAGACGTCATATTTAGATATCGAGTAATAAATTATATGGAATGAATGAAGAAATCAATTGTTAAAGCGGAATAATTATGCATTAATATGCATTTTGAAAAATCGTGTAACACTACAACACATGAAGGGTCTTATGCTCACTATGTGGTAGAGGAGGTGATTTGTCCTAGATGAGGCTAAACGAGCCAGCTTTTCCCCAATAAAGCGTACCTTCTTTATAGAGGTTGGGTACGCCTCAGGAGGGTCTTTTAGATTCCACAGAGTCCATTCCCAGGTTTTAACAGATTGAATAAATTATCGCCCTCATCTCGGCCATTACCAAAAAAAAATATTTTCGGACCCTCGACATTTGTATTTTATGTAGTATTTTAGCAGGAAAATTATATAGAAATCAACTAATAAATCGAAATAGCAAACTATTATTATTATTTATAATTTTTTATTAAATATTTTTATTTTGAAGAGAAAAGATTTAAAGATTATTATTATTGTTTATTAATTTAACATCACTTTATGTTGCTATAGCTGCCCATCACAGTACGATACTATAATGGGAGTCTGAAACTTTGCTTATTCTGATATAGTTAGAATAGGGATATTGAACTATTGAACAAGTACCTAACATCGTGCAGGCTCGGGAATCCCATTTTACATATCTTCCAAAGGACGGCATAACCAACGGATTTGTGCTCCCTTTTAAAATCCTAAGGCTACCTGCCGGGCTTCGATCTCCGGCACAGGAAGTTGTCGTAAAGCCATAGGTTACTCCAAACCATTAATATTTATAATGTTTACTACAAAATAAGCATCCTAATCATGAAAAATTCGACCAAATCACATACTTCAGATTTAAATACATTAGGAACTCAGCCCAAATTTAGTTATTTGTGTTTAGTAATATTTGCACGCTCAATGATTTAATGCTATCTTTCTATTTTTGAACAAATTATTAAATAAAATTTTCTTCTTCTACTTGCATGGCTCTACAGCCCATCAATGAGCCTTGGTCTCCTCGATACGTTTCCGCCAGTAAATAAAATATTCGATTTATCGTTTAGCAAAACTTACACTATCAGGTCCATGGGTTGTAGTGGTACACATTTTTTATATCATCACAAATAGGTAGTTCTGCCCTGGGATCTTTAATGATGAAGGATCTTGAGTTCAGTATATGATGATGACATTACCGTTTCTGGAATAACGATTGTACAAGGAGATGATTTGCCCGATAACAGGCCCAATCCCAAATTAAGGGTGAGCCCAGGGAGCGTTCCCAGATCCCTGAGACTCGATTCACGGCTGATAACTTATTAAATAATTTATCTGCCACATCCGGATTCGAATCCAGAACCTTCAGTATAGGAACTCGACACACTACATTCTGAGCTACCCCGCTCCTTCAACATGTACGTTTTTATCTCCTAGCCGGAATGCTAAAATATCATAGTTTTCTGTATTATAGGAATTATTATAACTATCGCAGAATAACATACCGTGCAACGTGTGTTTTCCCTTCCTTAACACTAAATTCCTGGTCTGGTATTCAAAAGACATTGGAGACTGGCCGTTAGATCGAACACGAGATAATCGTGGCACTGAAAGACCAATCACTTAAAATATCTAATACATTTTATCAGTTTTAATTTTGTAAAGAACGGTCATATCACTACGTGGCTTAGGTTCCAAGATATAAGACAAAACATACCGATGTCTTCATCTTGCCCCCCTTCAACTCTTAGGATTGGAAACCATCGACATGTTTATCTCTTCACTATTCCAAAGAAAGTCCCTAAGTCAAAAGTTGTATTCCTTTCTCTTCTCTCCACATCCAACTCCCCTTTTGAGGATCCATCTCTAGTCTAGGTGAGGAATCTCAGTGGAATGGACAGAGATCGTCTCTGTCAAACTCTCGGTCTTTTCAAAATAATAATACCATACTTCCTTATTCCAGTTTCTCTGGGAACATCCCCTCATGTTCTGTTTACGCCTGTTTCAGCTGTTCATGATCGATAACTGCGCAGACGATTGGAGGATAGCGATGACCTGGCAGAGGATGGCCCAGATCGGAGCGGAGTTGGCGATCTGCGCGGTGCACCCGATCCCCGGCGAGTACTACTTCCTGTGGACAACGAAGCTGGCCAACAAGGGCGGGGAGGTCGGGAGGCAGTGGGTGCCGTATGACGTGGCCCTGTCCCTTCCCATGTTCCTCAGGCTCTATCTCATCTGCAGGGTAATGCTCCTTCACAGCAAGCTCTTCACCGATGCTTCTTCCAGGAGTATAGGTGCTCTCAACAGAATTAATTTTAATACCAGGTAAGTGTTTATCTTTTATTTTTAATATGATTAGGTTACTTTTTGGAAGGTAATGAATTGAAGCCATAACACTCCAAAGTTTAAACCTCTGAGACAGTGTCGAGTTGAGGACACACTTCAGCAATCTCGAGTAAAAAATGCCAAGGTCTTTGATAGACCTTATGGGATCTAAAGACCCTCCTCAAGCTGTGGCATGAGTGGGTACTCTTAATTCTGGTAAAAACCTGGTAGTTGAACGTGATCTTTGACAAATCACCTTCCTGAACAACCATTGTCTTTGAAACAGTAGAGCCTTCACCGTGTACTGGAACAATACCTTCAAGGTTTGTAGTGGTAGGCTATATTTTTGCAGCCTTGGTGAATCAGTGGTTATGTAAAATTTTGTCCAAAATGAGTTACTTGTACTGAGGAAAGCAGAATCGTTTCATTATTGTAGTCTTTAGCTTGGAATGGAGTTATTGCTTACATTATAACTCCATTCCACTTCACAAGTCGTTACTGTTACCCATGCACATACATGTATATCAAGAAATGAATGGAAAAGCGAACAAAAAGCCTTGAGTCTCTAAAATAACAAGAACAAAATATCGGTTAATATTTTGCCCATTGAGGCATCATTAGGAAAGAAAGAGAATAATGAAGTTGAAACATAAAAAGAAAATCCTAATCTGATGGTCCAACAATACATCAACCAGAGACTATATCCCAACACCAACTACAACCACTGAATTATAAGGAAGGTTACAGGACAACAGCTGGGAATGATTAAACAAAAACATCTAACTATAATAAAAAACAAATATATATCAAACATATACTAAAAATTCAAAGGTAATAAATAAGAACAGAAGACAAGAAACAAATAAAAAGGGAAAGTAAAAATTCAAGAGAAATGGCTCATTGTCAAGAACCAAGATGATGCATGGCTATTTACAAAATATATTTATATTGGAAAGCAAAAACCCAAGAGACACGTCAAATATTTTTGAGAGTAAAATATCCCATACAAAATACCTAGTCTTTAAAATAGTAGAAAACAAAAAAACCTCCCGATATTTTTTTTAACTTTTATTTTTTATTATGTATTTGTTTCATTTGTAACAACCTTTTTAACCAATGAAGTTTAATTTATTTAGTTCATTTATTATTAGTATAAGCAGCTGTTTCTGGTGGTTAGTATTAGTTAACACTCCAAACTCCAATTAGTCCAGGATCCATGGTCCATTTTTGCACTTGATTACTATCAAGCTAAATCTTCGTGAATAGCTTCGTTTCAATAAGATGCCCAACAATTTCCTGTGCGAAAATTCTCGATTGTGGTGTCTAACAGAGGTAGCAAGGATAAAATATGTCGATTTGATGATTCACAAAAATTCATTACTAACTGCGTTTTTTTTTTTTTTTGTTAAATCTCAAGATAATTATCTAAATTATTTGAAAAAATATTTGTCCTACAAAATGTATGGTTTGATCAAAGAGTCCCCTCCTTCCAAATTGTATTGATAACGAGGTCATCAAAAATGATTACTAACCAACTGATTTTTTTTTACTTCTTTTTTTTTTATCAAACCATACATTTTGTAGGACAAATATTTTTTTAAATAATTTAGATAATTATCTTAAGATTTAACAAAAAAAAAACCCTGTTAGTAATAAATTTTTGAAAATCATCAAATCGACATGTTTTATCCTTGCTGCCTCTGTTAGCTACCACAATCGAGTATTTTGGCACTGGAAATTGTTGGGCGTCTCATCAAAATGAAGCTATTCACGAAGATTCAGCTTGATAGTAATCAAGTGCAAAAATGGACCATGGATCCTGGACTAAATTATTTCATAATATAAACATAGACAATTTATAAATATTTTTGATTTATTTTATTATTGTTATAATTGTTTTAATTGTTATAATTTTTAAATATTTTATTTTGAAGAGAAAAGATTTGTCCCCTGACAAAGAGATCCCCCTGACAAAAATATTTGCCCTGCCCGGTATTCAAACCCGGGTCATCTGGTTCTCCGTAGCAGTGCTCTAAACCACTGAGCTACCAGGGGTCGCTTCCCAGTCAGACAAATCCGTTCTCTTCACCGATCCTATGAGCAGACGACCCGGGCTCGAATCCCGGCCAGGGCAAATCTTTTCTCTTCAACACAAAAATATTTTAAAATAATAACAATTAATAAAAAATAAAAATTATAGACCATTTAAGTTTAAAAAGTACCGAATAAACTTGAAATAATTTTTATCTGTTATTATCCCTATTAAATGCACACTAAAATCTATTTAATATCAAGATATTACTATTTTTCTTTATTATTTTAGATTTGTGCTCAAGACTTTAATGACTATATGCCCCGGAACAGTCCTTCTAGTCTTCATGGTGTCCCTCTGGATCATTGCTAGCTGGACGCTTAGGCAATGCGAGAGGTATTACAAATATATATACCGAAACATAATTATAAGCAAGTGCAATTATATTATTTTATTTATTTATTTCATTATTTTTTTTTAATGACTAACAAATATGGAGAGAAGGTGGAACTTTGAAATATTGCACAGATGTGCCATTTAAAAGATATTAAAATCATAATTCAAATATTTTATTAGTTTAAATTTTAAAGTAAGAACGCTCAATCTAATATTGTATTAAGTAAATTAACATACAAATAAAATGTATTTATCTTGTTTTCTAATGGTACTCATAACAATATCTATTCCGCAATATCACAATTAATTCTTTTTTTTTATTATAGGCCAGTTAGGCTTACTTGTTTCTATAGCATTTATAATAAATTCAATAATAATATTTAAATTTTTTTTATAATTTAAAAATAATACCCTTTTTATCTTAATTTTTTTTTAAACTTAAGAAATTCATGCAGAATTCAAGTATCCAATTTCATCTTTCATATTTTAACCTGGATGGTTGACTTTTTATTATTACACTGCTATTTTAATCTTATTTTGTGTACTATGCACCTAAATAAATAAATTTAAAAAAATGTTCACTGATTAAAAGAACTCTTGACCCAAACAGTTTAACTAAATCACTATCAATGCAATGAATACTGTCTAATCCATGTTCTACATTTTTTGGCAAATTTGACTTAAAAGTACCTCTCGAACATAAGTGTATAGCTTTCCGATATGAGTGACATTGTTTAAAAAAAAAAACTAAGATTTTGAATATGCATTTTTTAATTCTGTGCTAATTTAAAATCAAGTAATTTTTTTAAACTTAGTAATAACCCCTTGTCAGATTATTTTGAATTCTGCTTGTTGAAACTGAAACAAGATACAATTTTGTTGTAACCAAGAACTAAAGAAGAAATTGACGTAAAGTTATTTAAATTATTATGAATTATTTTAGAAAAATATACATAAAAATATTTTCCATCTAAGAACTAATGAAATCGATATGTTTAAAAAATTTAATTAATTTTATAATAATGTCAATTTTTCAGTAACAATTTATTAATGTTTGTTAAAATATTACTAATGAATTTTTAGAATAAAAGTGAGAATTAATCTTTTTTAATTTTAAATAAAGATTTAATACCTAACTTCAAAGTGAGTTAGAACAGTATTGCTTTTAGGAGAAACAAGAACAGATAAAACGTGTAGCATGTAGTAGTGAGTGTGTAATGCATGATGTTGCGCAGTTCCACACGTAGGCTAGTGCATGTTGTGTGTGTGTGCGTGTGTTTTAGCAACAACCCCAAATCTACATTTGTGCATACACATTTACCGATAAACTTCACCTAGATTTGATTTCATACAACCCTTAGTTTTTTTTTGTTTTTAAAAGTTTTTTTTTCATACATTATTACATAGGTTAAATGTTAGATTAATTTAGATTATGGGCCATTATTCATGCGTTGTTTTTTTTTTTGTTTATTCCCAGGCATATATATGTGATCCAGGAAAAAAATAAGTTTTTTTTTTTAAATAAAACCAATTATGATTGGATGTTGTGTACAACTAAATCGTGTGTACTACCTCCTAGCCTGTTAAATGTCAGTTGAAAATTCCTTGTATCTTAGTTATAAATGACTGCAGGGTCCTCTGTAAACATTCACGTATTATTTGGCCTATTTAAATACAAATAAAAGACAATTAATTAATTGATTAATTACATTTAGATTGTTTCCCACTTTTCCAATCCTTTCCCACTTTAACCCAAAAAGAAAGAACCTTCCACTAAACCGTAAAATGCACTATTTTTTTTCTTTTTTCTTCGTTTTCATAATTCCATATCATTTTACTGTTCATCAGCATGCAGCCTCTTCAAAACATGGTTGCCAATTTGAAGATTTATTTTCTGTATAATGAGAATTTTATTTTTTTTATTAAGAAATTACTAAAATGGAAGAGAAATTTTGGGCATTTTATGATTTGTTTTTTTCTCAAGAATCTTATCAATGAGTGTATTTAATATATTTTGTTGGTATGTATTGTTAAATATTCAGCCATTACAAAATGTTATGATGAGGATAGTGCCACAAAATTTTCTGATCTTCAACCTACAGTTGATAAAATTTTAATTTTTATTACTGATGGAATTAATATCAATATTAAGAATTAGGGATGACTTTTTTCCGACATTGATTCAAAACTGTTCATTATTGAAATCTCTATTATGAACTATTCTGATTATGAATTACATATCTATGTATATATTGATTATATTTGCATTTATATAGAACCAAATTAGAAAAAAGATAACGGACTTATGACTTTTTTATCCACCTTTAACATGAGCTAATTTTATTCATATTTATTGAATGAGAAGCAATTATTAGTTTATTTTTAACAATAAAATAATGGTGCCTATCCTTAAATAGACAATTGTAGTTAAAACATTGTGGTCGGGGACATTATGCCTGGAATGGGTAATTTACTGAAAAATGTGTGAGAATAATATAATTGCAAAAAAAAAATCACTATAAATTTAAAAAGGCTAAGATTTTTGTTACTAAACTTTTATTTTCTTAGCTTAGAATGTATTCTTTGTTGTTATGATAAAAAATGAAGGCCTTTGATCTTATCAACAATCTATATAATCTGTTGTATGTTTGTACTTTTTAATACTGCATACGGGAAAGGGCAACAACAAGCATTAATATCCCTTATAACTTTATTTCGCTCATTCTACCATTTGAGGTGAGCTGTACTCCCTGTTTGCAAAAACCATATTTTTATGTTTCCCGACCACGATTTGTTAAGAGAAATTTTTAGATTATTTTTAATTTTTTTAAAATTATATTTCCTAACAAATAGTAAAATATGTCCTTTTTATTTTTTATTTTAATTAAATTTTTATTTCTGTGTTTTGTAAAAATTGTTACAACTTCTTTCCCTGAAGTCTAATCTCTTATAGTTTCAATAACTAATATATATATTTTTTTTACTTGTATTTAGTTTATTACAATGATTTTACATGAAAAAGTAAGAAATTATGGCACAGATAACTTGATAAAATAAAGTTTTCTATTTTAATAAATGCTCTATAAAAAGAATATAAACATTCTTCAAAGTGATATTATTTAGAACAATAATACATTAATATTCTTTATGAAACTATTTGTGCCTGTGTTTTGTTTCCATTAATCAACATTATTTTTCATGTTATAATTTATTTTTGTCTGTAAATCATTAAAAGACTTATAAATTAATTGGAATAAACTTTAGGAAAGATAGATTTAATCACAATAAAATTTTAATTATTTAATTTTTCACAACAAAGTTCAATTCCACTTAATTCCTCCTAATTAGAAATATCATATTAAATGTCAACACTGTTTACCACGCTTCACTACACCTTAAACTAGGTAAGAACGCACTGCACTTAACACATGCAAAAAACATAAAATTATAAATAATTGTTAAAATTTAAAAGTGCAATGTTTTTTTATGCATTCGACTATGTGTCTAGTGAAAAAGTCATGTTATAGTTCGATGTTTTCATTGATAACTTAGTTATTTGACCTTTTAAGGTATATAGAAAAAATTGATAATTATAATTTATTTTTGTTCTCACTCATAATTAAATTGCATGCATGCTGAATTAAAATAACTGGCCGATAATGAACGATCGGTCACTCGTGGAGTTCTAGAACATGATTCCACGAGTCGCAAATGATCTTTTAAGATGGTCTGCATCTTTCTATTGCTATTTAAGTATCCGATGTTTCTCATTGATTCTTTCAATGCCCATAATATTTCTCCTCCATTATAATTTTAAAATAATTTCTTTTTTTAATTAAAAAAAAAAATTGTCAGCATATGGTTGCCGAAAGATTATTAGTAATAAATTGATGATATAATTTAAATATTTACAGCTTTACTCATGAGATTCTCTATACCCTTTACTTGAAATCCCTTTCCAATCCAAAAAGTTTTTGAAATATTTCTACTGGTTTTTTTTTACTTTAAACGGTTAATGTTAATCATAATTCTATTTATTGTTCATCACATTATTATTTAATGTGAATAAGGCTTAAATAGTCGTATTATTTTTTATTTTTCGCAAAAACATTGTTCGCAATATTAATTTTAATTATCTTGAATAAATTATAATAATAATTTTAAGATTAATGTAAAATTGTAAATTTATTTTAAAATTACAAATATTGTTGAAGAAAAAAAATATCATCAATACATGCCATTAGTTAAGAAATATTTTTATTCTTAGTTATTTTTATTGTTGATAATCTGGATTGAATCATAAGGTAAAAAAAACATTAAAAATTTTACTTGTAAAATGTTCCTTTTTTATTTATATATAATTTTCTTTCATCTATAAAATATAATAGTTATAACTGATAAACTTTAACTGGCATAAAAATAAAAATTAATTGTTTCATATCTTGTTCATTAATTTTCTAAATAATTTTAATTTATATTAATGTTATCCAAATAATATGTATAATGCAATTTAAGATCTTAACAACTTTCTATCTTTTGAAACAAAATAAAAGTGTAGTGGTTTTTTTTCGTATCTTCAACTCTCAATATAATTATTTATAAAAAACAAATATAAATATAATTCTTGAGATCTGAATTTACTATTAATTAATACTTATGCAAATATTAAATATTAATAAAATTACTTATATTACTTACAGTAATTTGTCCACATATTTTTTTCTATTTTGGAGAAAAAGAGTTGAGTCTATATTGGAGATATATGTACTTTGAGAAAATAATGAATAGAGACAATTGTATAGGCTATAACTTAACAAAGTCAAACCATTGATATTTTAATTTGGGGGGTTTTCAAGTAAAAAAAACCAACAATTAGAGCTGAAAAACTATGTAACTAACTGCAACCTTATGTTTACAATTCTTCTGTGCTCACTTCATTCTAATTCTTCCTTCTCATTTTCTTCACTTTTCTTAAACTTCATTTACATAAAAAAAACTGTTTAGAACAATAAATTTATGTTATATTAATAAATATTTCCTATTTCCACGTATACTCTTGATACGCAAGCACCCCAGAATACTTTCCTAGCCAGTAGTAAGTAATAAAGTTGTATTTTCGTTCCACTTTTTGATGTTGTAAACTTACAGACTATAAATATATACTTTTTTCTCAAACGTGTTCAGCATGTAAGTTTTTTTCTTAAAAATTTTATCATCTCAGACCATTCTTTATCTTTTCGAATTGCTTATGTTCCGACTTTTGAATCGACAAAGGTTTTTTTAGTCTTCTCTCTATTACTTATTTTTCGTAGAATCTATTAAAAAATCATAAAATTACCAGACAAAATCATTTTGAAAATGATTCTTCAGATGCATGTACATTATATATTCATTTATAAAAAAGAAAAAATCGGGTTAAATGTAAAGCGAATCCTAGTAAAATTTGAAACGCTTTATCCTCAGCATTGCGATTAAAATTGTATGCAGTTAGGCTTTGCCGTAACTCTAAAGTATACATTTTTATTTCATTAATTTTTTTTTATTTTATAACATAAACCTTTTGATTCATTATTACTCATTACTTCAAAGCATTTTTGGTATGTAATAGAAATTTTATTGGGTGTTTTTAACATTTTTAATGTGCGCATGCCTGTCGGAGGTTTAGAATTTAACCGCTTTATCTCTGTCATGGTTGTGTAATTTAAAGTTATTGAAATTCTAAGTTTCAAAAGCAAGATCTAAATTTACCCAAAGTGCATTAATTTATTTTATTTTATTTTATTTTTTAAAACTTTATAAAACTTCCGTTTTATTATTGAAATTGCATTTGTATGCGTCATTTTAATTATTATTTGTGTTGTAGACTAATAAATTTTAACTTTGCATACATAGTATTTGGTGTATGATTTTTATTTTTTTTCCCTCATTCCTAGCCTCTTTTATTAATTGTTGTGGTCTGAATATAATAATTGTATTTTTAGTAAAATTGCATCCTCCTAGATCTTTCCTTGATCAAATTTTTATTTCAATATTTTCCTTTACCATATAACTTTATTTAATATTAGATTAATTTTTTTTAAATTATAAAAGTGGAGAAAAAAAAATCGTAAAATTAATTATAATTTTTGAAAAGTCTTTACTACAGTAAAACCTTGAATATTTGGAGTTCTCTTGACTGTGTTACAAATAGGCCATTCGTACCAGAAATAGTAACATGGTAAAGGTTCCGAAATGTGACACTCCATCCTATAAAACCATTTACCGCAAATGAGTAGCGAAAGTGAAAAGTTAATATTTTTTTTTAAACTCATATTAACATTTAAAAAAATTAAACTCAAGTTTAGATCAATTCTATATTATGAATGTGTTGTACATCACTCGAATATTGAGCAATATATCTTATAAAAAAAATTTATTTGCATTAGCCATCCATGTTTTTATTCATCTTTATCAAATTAAAAGATACTAATAATAATTTCTAACTAAAATATCTGAGATATTAGAAAATAGGGTTATTATTTTTTTTTTATTATGACAGTATGGGAAGAGAAAGATAACCTGGAAGGCCCTCCAAAAAAAAAATTTTTTAAAATAGGGAGAAGGAAGTTGCTTTTTTTTTTTTTATGTTAAGATCT